>VDFB02343466.1:0-31259 GCA_007258455.2 Sequoia sempervirens | reverse complement strand
GCATATATGTATATATTGTCTATAGTTTTTTGTTTAGGATCAGTGTATCTTAGGTTTAGGCTAGTTTAGATCTAAAGGAACTTCCTCTCCAAATTTGGAAAGAGGTTTTACCTCACACACTGTTTCTTTTTCTGTTGTCTTGCAAAAGACAAATTAAAACACTAGTAGGACAAAATAAATTCTTGTTTGCATTGGTTTATGCTTGTTATAGCAAGGATTCATTGAGTAAGAGCTATTTGGCCAAGTCAAATTTGAATTGTACATTGTGTGCAAGACATGGGATAAGAAATCATATTTGGCAAATGGCTGTAGTTGTGGAGAGGGGATAAGACTTAGATATCAGTTGAGAGAGTCAAGCAATATACCAAGCATTGAAGAGATATAGTATTGTGAGTGAGGGGGGAATTCAAAGGGGAGAGGAAAGAGGGTAGAGAAGAAATAATGAGAGTTAAAATTAAAGTATATGATCAGCAAGGGGGAATTGACTATAGATATTAATGATTTGCTAGTAAGGACATAGTCAACCACATTGTAAGGAAAGGTGTCTCAACTTCGCATTTGGGTAACTATTTTCAAGCTATAGAACACAAAAATGCAAATTTTTAGGGCTCTACAGGTTGATCCTTGCCCTAAAAAATGTCAAAATGAGCCTTAATTGAGCAAGTGGGTTATGGTTCCATGGATCTCTTAGAGATCTTCAATTTAAAAATGAAATGACTTCAGTTGACTTCTTGAATAAACATTTATGGCCTCCAAAAGTTGGGTCTCTCACATCGGAAATGTAAAAGCATCTATGAAGCATAAGAGAGCTGTAAGAGGAGTTACACTTGTTGACCAACTTATGATGCATGTTATGACACATCATAAGACATCTTTGAATTGAGATAATGGAGCCAAAATGGAGTGCCCTCGTTGATGAGTGGATTATGATGAGCTTATGACAGGTGCAAGGAATATGCTCGTTTGAGCATGTGGACTTGTCTTAGGATTTGAGTGTTGGACTTTGACTAGAAATTTGGGTGCCACATTTTGCATTATCTTAGCTTATGGTTTCCTAATTGCCATTTGATGGTTTCATGTATTGTTCCTATTTATTGGGTGCTTGAGATGGAGGTTATAGAGTGAGTTTTGTAAGTGTTGTTGTATTGCCAAAATTGTTCTAGATCTCTTGCTGGTGATACTCATGTAATGGTTTAGACTCTACAAGTGTATTGTAACCATTTGATTATTGAATAATACTTTGGGTTGCTTCGAAGTGTGGGCTTTTATCTTGAAAAGGTTTTGCCCACATAAATTATTGTGGTATGATATATTGTTTTTGTGTTTATTTCCTTGTACCTTATGATTGGTTTAGTTTTTGCACATACCTCCTTTGATAGGTTAGTGTAGGAAGCATATACCACATCTTTGCTTCCTTTTACACACTTGCGTCCCTTCACATGGAAAGCTAGTGAACTTGCTAGAATCTAAAACATAGGTGAGCTTGTTAAGAATTAGAACACTCGTAACTCACATAACTGGAGAAAATGGTTCCATTTAGCTTGAGACTAGGCTCTTCCCATCGATTGAGGTTCTTTACAACTTGAATTTAACTTAAAAAGACAAAGGTCATCCTTGGTCAAAGCTTTGGATAAGTACTTGGCGAGTGCTAGTGCAGAAATTATAATCACCCAGAAGAAATTATAATTACATTTGCTTTACTTAGAAGCAAGGCTCGTTCTTGTTAAATATGCGCTCTCCTCTTGCACATCCCTTCTCCACCTTGTTGGTTGGAAATTTTGTATTCTCGTGAAAGCGTACAAAATTGAGATTTCAACCACAGCACGTGAGTTTGAACTCTCCTAATTAAGGGAAGGCTCCCCCTTTAACTAAATAAAACTAAATGGATGGGACAGCAATCGTTCCTCTTGTTTCAGGAAAGATTACGTTCTTCTCTCTTCACAGAAAAGACACAGTAAATGTTACTAAAACTTATTACAACAGCTATGCAGTGAAATTAAGAGAGAGGAAATAAAGTTTCCTGAAAGCACAAAGACTTCCGTTATTTCCTCCGGGACGGGAAAACAATTCGATAAGCACAAAGTCTTGAAGAATGAAATCCTATCAACCTTTTTCAGAACGATTACTTTATGGAAATATACAAGATAAAACAGCTCAAAGACTGTAATTACAATGTATCTTTAAACTACTCTAAATGAGAAATACTTATGAGCACAAAGACTTATAATTCTTCTCTATTTCTAACACTAACTATGAATTCAATTCTCACATTTACAGCACAAAGTCTGCAAATATTTAAATCAAATCTCTTTTCAGCAATCTTCAACAATTCTCAAGTAATCACAATATAATAAAACAAGGATTCAGCTCAAAGTCTGAAATTCCAGCTTCTTGATATCACTTGAAAATTCACAATATTCCACTATAAAGCTCAAAGACTTTATGAGTACAAAATTCTGCAGAGTTTTCTTGCTTGCTAAAAAGATAAAAATTACAATAGACCCCTCAAGTATTTATAGGAGGAGGGTCTGGAGAAAAAGGTGGGAGGATCTCAACAAACTTGAGAAAATCTCTCAACCGATAACTAATTGCGATTGACTTATTCAAAATTACAATCCAAATTGTGATTTGTCTTGTAAGATTTTACATGTAATTACATTTTCGAAAATTGCAAGGAAAGAACACTTGCAATTGCAAAATTTGTTTTTACATATATATTGTCGAAAGTAAAATTACATAAAACAATCTAAAACTTTAATCTGTTTCATTCCTATCTTTGAAAGATAAGAATTTGCTGATGATGGTCTTCAACTCGTTCGGATCTGGACCCAATGTGTTCTTGGCCACTGCAACTGTCTTCAAAATTACATCAAAGTATCTGATAGTTGCCAATCTATGCTCTTCATAATTAGTTTGCATTTTCTCAAGGATTGTTTGATGATTGACAAGCTTTTGAATCGAATCCATAGAAAATTGCTCTGATTCCATTTGTTGACGAAGACTAGCCGCCATTTCTGAAGTAACTGAATCAGCTTCAAGTAATTCATCCTCTTGATTTAAAACCGTACATGAGATCTTCTCAAAACTTGAAAGAATATCCTGCTGAACTTCATCATTCATTTCTAAAGTAGCCTGGATATCTTTGATAAGATCTTGAATGACCAATGATTTATTTGTCATAAGTTCTTCAAATTCTATGTACTTCTCTCTATTTGGCAAGATCGAGTTGCTGCATAGAATTTGTAACTTAACTTGATCTATCTCATGCCAGATTTTTAAATCCTTCTCAAGTGATTCCAAACTCTGCTTGAAGGCTTCCAAAGTTTGATTTAGCTTTATCTTTGCTATTCTGACATTTTTGAGAACTTGCAACGTCTTCTCAATCATTGGAATGCTTTTCTCAATTAGCTGAGTTATCCATGAATCAACCGCTTTAGCTTTTTGCGCAATTCTTTCTAATTGTCTAACTGATTCATTTGGAGGAGCTGTAGATAGAGAATCAACTGCCTCTGATGATCCTGTAATCCTTTGAATGACTGAAACCAGCTGAGCATTGTCTTCTTTGAGTTTTTCCTTTTTAGCTAAGAGTTCGTTATAGCTTTGTGTCAGAATTGTCACTGAACTCTGAGCATCCTGCATCATATTGGCATGAGTCTGCTTGCCCAATTCGACTCTTGTGAATCTGTAGTCAGATACCTGCATTTCTTCATGCGGTTTATCAACTAAGGGCTCTGCAATTTCAGCATATTTCATTCTGTTGCTGTCAACAAAAACCTGTGAGACTGTTTTAGCTTTCTTTGCAATCACTGGTTTTGATTTCTTCAATTTTCGGAAATCAAAAATATCAGGAGACACTGCCTGTTTCTTTCTTTTGGGAGCAACTGAATTCAACCATGGAGGAAGATCCAAAGTTGTCACATCTGAAATAGCAACTGCAGTCTCTGTAGAAATGGGCTCAGTTTGTGATACAACAGAAATTCTCGGAGGTGCCTCGGTTTGTACAGCAACTATGTTTTGTGCAGAAGACAAATTACAACTAGGATTGGCCATGAAAGAATCAAAGTTTGTTACAGACGTATCAATTTCTGGAAGAGTTGTTTCTGACATGGCTGAAAAGATTGGATTGATATCAAAAATACTCTTGAAGTTAGTAGGCAAGTTCATCATGGGAGTATCCGTTACAGATGAAGACTGATGACAAGTCTCTTGTGGTGGAATAGAAGGAACAAAAACGGTGGAAAAGGAATCAACATCACTGTCGATAGGGGACATAGGAGATATGACTGATTCTGGTATCAGAGCTTCAACGTGAGGAATTATCTCACTTAGAATGGTAGAGGTCTCAAGAACCTCGTCTTCTTCTTGCTGATCTAATACCTGAATCTGCATTTCATTGACTTCCTCACCCTTTAATGTTTCCCTATCCAATGGTTGTTCTGGAGCTCTGCTTACTTTCAGCTTGATTCTGGTACTTGAAGAGGAAGCTCCTTCTTTTGATTGTTCTCTGATTTCTGATTTCAATCCTCTAGGACCAGCTGGGTCATCTTCAGCTCTAACTTTGATTTTGATAGTCTTGACACCTATGCTTTTGAGCCAAGAGTTGGTGTTCGCCAAGACTGATTGAAATCTATCAAAGATAGAGACGGATTCCTTTTGAGACCATTGAATTGTAGGAATGGGAGCATTAGCAACTCCCTGTTCTTCGTACTCAGGATCCAAAATCTGCTTATCATCAATCACTCCTTCCGGAATTAAAGTCAGATTTAGGTCAATTATTTGCTCCAAAGTCAGCCTGCAATAATCCATTTTATATACATCCTTTTCTGTACGGAGATCTGCCCAAATGTCCTCAATGCGGTGAACATGAGTGAAGGAGGCTCTTTTTATTTTATCCTTCATCCTTCTGTAATCAAAATCCACCCTAGCTTGGAATCTCTTCAATGTTATCTCCTGAAGTTCAGTTTCCATTGCTTTGGCTCTTGAAGAGGTTGTCAAAGAATACCTGCCAATTACCAATGGATTATGTGAAGAAATACCAATTCCAGACTTGTGTTGTGAAGCTTGACGTGAATGAACTGCCATCAATTGCCTTCCCAGCTCCATCAGAACGATCTTATCAGTTGGATATCTCGGGAGCATATAAGGTTGGTCTTCAAAACACCAACTCTCATATAGGTGAATGTTGGAAATTGAAGAAACAAGCAGCCATATTGATTTACCTTATTCCAAGCTGCCTCAGATACCCTGTTATTTACCAACTCTTTATCAAACAAACACATAAAATAACCAAAGAAGGCATCTTGAACCCTTCTATAATGTGCTCGACTTGGAATGAAAGTCAGCTGATCATAATATTTCCATACAGGCACCAACGATCTGTCACCTTCAGGAGATAGGCCTGGAAAATGCCTCAAGGAAGCTGCTATGTAAACCAAATATGAATTCATATAGAAGGTTAGAGTGGTAGGAACCTGTGCAAGCTGTTCACACAAACAATCACTGATTATTTCTCCCCAGAAAATTGGATGATGTGCTTTTCTAATGACAACCATGAACTTGTACATCCAGCTTTCAAACACACTAGAAACTTTCAACCCTGCAATTCTGCTCAGAAGAGTGATCATGTCGTTAATTTCTTCTATAAAATCAGACCGGTACAACTTAGGCATACGGGTCACACAAGGTCGTGATTTAAGAAGCCATTTAGAGTTGATGTGTTTAATACAATCACTCTTTTTCTGCTCAAAATGTCTATGAGCACTCTTCAATGAAATCTCTGAATAAGTAGTTGCATCAGGTACTCTGAAAACCCTGTTGATTGTTTCAGCATCAAGTCTGATAACTACGTTGCCATCATCATCCTTGATTGTTCTGGATTGTCTATCAAAGCGAGCTGCACATGCAAGGACAAATTCTGGTTCAAGGGCAGCAACAGGAAAAGAAGCCACCAAATGAATATGACTTCTCAGCAACTTTTGCATATCAGAAGAAGTGGATTTTTCAGCTCTTTTAAGAAATTCGGACATATCAATATGCCCAATTTCTGTATCTTTGATTTCATCGATGTTTGAAACAACGTGAGATGGAGAAATCTCATTCTGATATTTGTCAAACTTATACTTCATCTTCTTGCCTGCTGGAGAAGTTGGCTCGTCTGTCATTGAACAGGAATCTGCAAGACTGCGGTGAAAACCCCATAAGGTCAGAACATCATCAGCATCAACGTGAGTAGACATGGCGGAACTCAAACCCTAGAACAATGAAATGGATTTTGAAAGAAAGAGGGAAGGAGAATGAAGATGAATACGAAATGAATGGAAGGGTGGAAGTCAAAAACAGCATGTCTCTTTGAAACAGCAAGACAAAAGAGATCTTGGCTTGGATTTGGAATTTTGTCCAAAAAGGTCAACTTTTGTGCTTTTTAAGGCAATTCGGGTTTTTGAATGACTTTGACAATTTCGGAACTTTTTGACACTTTAGCAATTTCTGCTTTTTGCAATTTCGGGATTTTTATGAGCTTTGACAATTTTCACAAAGGCAATCGGGATTTTTCAGAAGTTTAACAATTTTTGAACTTTGCAATTTTTAAAAATTGTTATTTTAGCTGCGAATCCCGAAATTGTATTTTGGGGCTAAAAATCCGAAATAAGAGACAAAGTGAATTTTTTTTATTTTGTGAAAGATAATGATGGATATATGAAGTGGCGAATGAATGAAATGAAGGAAATGAGCATAGGCGACATGAAAGATGGATAAATGAAAATGGAATGAATTGTTTATTGCTGGAAATGGTAGAATGAAAAACGTGTTTTCATCATAAGGCAGATTTAAATGGAAGTATGAAGATATATGAAATGAAATAGAAGGCAAAATTTTAGCGAGATGGAGAACATATGGTAATGGAATGAATTTGAAACATTATTGCTTGAAACAGCAAAATAATGAAAAACTCGTTTTGGTAATAAAAGGAGAATTTAGATGAGATATATGTTATGCATGAGATTTAAGGCGGAAATGCGGAGGATATATGAGGGCAAATGAAAACATAAGAAAACGTATTTTGAATGAGGGCGAATGGAGGCAATATGATACGAATGTGGTTTATAAAAAATGCGTTTTTATGAAAAGGCGGACTTTTCAGAAGAAAAACACACTTTTGATAATGAAAAACAGTAAGATAAAACGCGTTTTTATAAAACTTAACAAAAATACCAACAAATATACAAAAAAAACCATGATAAAAGCGAAAAATAGAAGGAAAAACGCGTAAAAATAAAAAAACGCGTTTTGTAACAGTCATAAAAACGTAAAACGTGTATTAGATAATGATAAAAACGCATATAAATGACAGTAAAACATTGAAAGAAAGAGAGATAAGTGCGAATCATACCTGAAATGAGTTGTATATGACAAATTTTAGAGAGAAAACCCTAGACGCGTGCAGAAGTAAAGAGGACGATGGCTATTTACTGGTAAATATCCGAATTTTGAGCATTATAATCGACAAAATCTCCATGAAATGGGGAAATAAATGCGAAGAAGAATTCAACCAGCTCGAATTTGAGAAGAATCGGACTTTTCAGAAGCTTTCACAATGCAAAATGACATGAAAAACATAAATCGGGCTTTCAAGAGGTCTTTACATGCCTTTTTTTACAAAATCGGGTTTTTGAAGTCAAATAACAATTTCACTTTAAACCAATTCGCACTTTTCAGACCAAAAAGCAATTTTCATTTTAACAAAATTGAACACTTATGAAAAATTCGGACTTTTAGATGACTTGAGCAAAATCGGGCTTTTTAATCATTTTAACAATTTTGCTTTTTTGTCAAAATACAAAGACCTTAACAAAATCGGGTTTTTTAGGCACTTAAGCAATTTCGGGTTTTTTAGAAACTTTAGCAATTTTGCCTTGGAGTCTAAATTTCCCTATTTGCTGAGTTGCTCTGAAAACCCGAATTTGATGAAAAAGACACCAAAAACAACTCAGAAATCGATGAAAACGGAAACGTAAAGGGGAAAAAGAGTAGCCCAAAGGTTAATCAACCTAAAACAGAGATTTGCCACATTTTTCACCTCGTAATGCGTGCCTTAGAGAAGAAAAATCTCAAGTTTTAAGAAAATTTTGATTGGTTACCTAAATTTTGAAACAAGTTAAAAATTTAGGATAACAATGCTAAAATTGCAAAAATAAATATTAAATATTTTAACTTCAGTTGACAATTCAGAATGAAGCTTTGAGATTCATCGTTTGACTTCACTGATTCCGAAAAGTCATCTCTTGAGCTCATAGGCGTCCATTTGCTCAAGACACTTCACTTTTTACTAACTTCCTACTTTATAGGTGACAAAACGTCACGACTGGCCAACTTCACCACTGATTTCTGAATGACCGAGAGATGCTGAGACTGAACGGAGATATTCATCGGAAAGCCTATTGAATAAGGAAGAAATGTCTACTGGGAGACACTACTGCAAAATCCATCATTTAACCCCTTGGAAAATTAGGCGCCTCTGATTAAATTGCTTTTATGGGTTCCAGACTTGGCCATTTCTCAAACTGCCATCTGACACTTCAAACGGCTGCGGCGGTGAACAGTGGACCCTGGGCGGAACGAAACTCGCTGCGTGCGGAGATAAAGTGCATCCACGGATATATACACGACATCTGAAGCATTGTTAAGGGCCTCAAAAGTAAAAGCCCCTGGCTCTTAGTTACGCGATGTCATTTTGGCCAGTTGAACTTCCATCCAAGTACCCTACTTTGTCCTCGATATGAGGTGAGATGACCCGATTCCGGGCACTATTTGTTTTAAGGACAGCCGAGAAGGGCCCACAAGAGTCTTTAGAGGTGAGCAAGAAAGCGCTTCTAAGACCTCAAAAACTCTAGTGCGTATTTTATTTAAAAATTGCCATTCGGACTTGGCCATTTCCGGATGTCCTCACTCTCTTGAGTCTAGCTGTAAAGACTCACACGTGACGGCGTTTAAATCCATGACTAGGCTCGCTGAATAGATAAAATGATTACGCTCAAAAGCCGTGAAGACTTCGAACGCGAACGACCTCATCTGACAGGCCTAAAGGCTAGGCGCCTCTGGACTGTAGAAATACACTGCAAATCTTCTGTTGGTCCGCCCGTGAAATTACGTGCTTGGTAGAACCTCCGCCACGATCACCTGAAACGTCGGATCGACAGGCAGGATGATGCATTGCGGAGCTAGGCTAGAGTAGTACTGATGTCAGGAAGACCTCATCTGCAAATTATGCCATCTGAAGGGTCCTTTAAACCAGCGCCCCTGAGCTGTACTTGCACTGGAAACCAAATGGGGAAGCTCAAAAACGTGAAAACTCCATTATAAGCTGACCTTCGGACGACTGCTGCCAGAACTCTGAGACTCGGATGACAGCGTTTGATATCTCGCCGGATAAGCAGACTAGTCGTGAACAGATTGACTGCATGAGCTATAAGAAATACCAGAATTTGCTCTCTCTTTAAGATGGGCGCCCTCAGGCTAGAGTTGCGCTTTTGCCTGAAAAAGACAAAATTCTCATATCTGGAACTTTGGGGATTTTAACTTCTGTCGCTGTTTGCCGGAGTTGTGGGTCTCGGAAAGCTTCGCTGGATATCTCATCGAATAGCCAGACCAATTCTGAAGAGATTGACTGTATGCTTGAACACTTTCAACAAAATCTTAACCTTCAAAAAGCTGGGCGCCCCTGGGCTATAGTTGCACTTTTCTGCTTTTCCTCTGAGAAATCTTCATAATTTGACCACTGAAAACTCCGTTTCGATCACTGAAATGACCGTGTGCAACTTGAAACGCCATCGTGAGACACTCCTCCATCGTGAAAAGCTCCATTCTAAGTCTCTGCTTCAGGTTCTATTCAATAAAACTGGCTTTGACTGATAAAATATTGACAAAAACTCCATGCTTGATATTGCCCAAAACTGTATTTTACATCATTTTAGCAAGATTAAGACTAGTTTATGCAAAATGCCTTGATGAAGCAAAAAATTTGGTTTGGGTACAACAATCTTCATGCTGCTTCAGGATTTTAGAACTTGAAGTATTCAGGATTGGTGAAGAGATCTCGAACTTGGAACGAGAATTTGCATTCTTAATGATCTTTGTGTCCTTGGCGAACTTCAACCTTATCACAGGCTTGGAGTAGTACCATTTCTTTAGGAAGTTCTTCTCTTCATTGCGTCCTTTTTCCATGCTTGATTTACTTTGTCCCTAGATGGTTTCATGAGGATTATTGACCTTCGAGCTGCTCCATGAATTACTGTTGTATCTCTTCTTCTTTTGTTCACTGATGAAGAACCCATAACACCTTATTCAAGATGAAATTGTTATAAAACAATGCTCATGCCTTGATTTATTGGTTTGATAGATCATGTGTGTAAACAAGACTGACAAGGGAAGGGATAATTTGATACAAAAATGGGCTCACAAGTGAATTTCGGGTTTTTTGATGCTGACAGCAAGTAAGGTATAATCGGGATTTTGGGAAGCCATTGCAAGTTTAAGTGCAAAGTGGGAAAAATAGGAAACCATTGCAGGTTTATTTCCTTGTGCTAACTTGTAGTTGCATTTTAGACAAAAATGCCCTACTTGCAATTGATTGGAAAAATCCCGATTTGCTTTCTAGGGCATTTTTATTCTTTTCTTCTTTTCTATTTCTTCTTTTCTAGAAAATGGTAATGAGATGGAATGAAATGTGAATGGAATGAACGAAAGGAGAATGAAAATGTATGACGGATGAAATGAAGGGCAGAAATGGAGGAAAAACATCCTTTTTATTAAAATGAAGAAAATGCATTTCCAATAATGAAAAAAGCATTTTAATACAAGACGTTTTCAATGGATATGGCGAATGAAGGACGTGTTTATCATGAAATGAATGGCATTTCAAATAGAATGAGAGGCATATGAATGAAAAGCGAATGGGAAGGCGAATGAAAGAAAGAGAAAAAATGTTTTTATGAATGAAGGGCGAATGAAGTATGATGGTGTATGAAAGAGAAATGAATGAAGGGTGTGTGATGTGGAAAAACGCATTTTCAACCATACACTTTTTTTAATAATATGCAATCTCAATCTCCATAGAAAGGCAACCCAAGAACAAAAGATTTAAAGCAACAAAAACAGAAAAATAAAAAGCGCCTTGAACAAACTCAAATCTGCAAAAACGTGGCAATGGTAGAGCAAAAATGGGGAATTTAATAAAGTTGCAGACCTTGCCAAGTGTTCTTCATGCCAAAATCTCTTCAATCGGGGTACATATGAGCAATATCAAGCTACAAAATTCACAAAAACACTTGCAAAACTCATTTCGGGTTTTTTGATGCTCATTGCAAGTGAACAATATAACAAATGACTTCAAAAATGCCTTTTACTTGCATTTCGGGTTTTTAGAGACTCATTGCAATTTTACATTTTGTCAAATAGAAGAAATCGGACCTTTTAGCTCATTTGACAATTTCATTTTAATAAAAATAGGTATTTTTAGACAACTTAAGCAAAATCGGAACTTTTGGAAGTTTTAGCAATTTTGCATAAGGCAGTCGGGATTTTTTGGACATTTAGCAATTTTCGGGATTTTTTGGACATTTAGCAATTTTCGGGATTTTTTGGACATTTAGCAATTTTCGGGATTTTTGGGACATTTAGCAATTTTGCTCTTAGGCTTAAATTTCCCTATTCTGCTGAGTTGCCTAAAAAACCCGAAATTGGTCAAAAAGACACTTAAAATGACTCAGAATTTCACGAAAAACGGACGAGTGAGTGAAAAATGTTAGCCAAAAGGAGTATAGACCCAAAACTGAAATTTTCTAACCTTTGCACCTCGTAAAATGTGCCTTAGAAGAGAAAATCTTCAAATTTTATCAAAATTTTGATAGGTTATCCCAATTTTTAACAAGTCAAAAATGAGGGACAACACTAATATCTCGAGTAATACGTAGAGCAAGAGAATTAGAAATGAACAAAGTATGATTCTCTAACAAAGGCTTAAAAGAACTCTTTCTCAACATACATCTACACACTTCAATGTAGGCTGAAATTAAGATCACAAAAGCATAACACAATAAATGGAAATCTGAGACGTTATACCAAGGCAAAGGAGGCTCATGATTTTATTTCTCAAACTTTTGGAACAAAAATTACTAAAAACATGCCTGGAACAAGAGCTTGCAGCTAAAGAGGCTTACAAAACTTGTTCTTATGCAAAAGGAACAGCAATTATAATAACTACTTGTTGGCTAAAAGAGACTCAACAATTCGCTATCATAAACACAATTGAACACTTGAATAACAAATAGAAGGCACTATAGGCTCAGTGTTTTGTTATCACTAGTATGGCTAAAGAATAAATGAGCAAGACTGCTCTTATTTATAGACTAATCAAAGGAGTAAAGAACCCTAAAATCTCCTTGCTTTTACAACTAGGGCTTGCTTAGCAAGCAAGCTTTATTTCTAAATCCAAAAGAAGATAACATCTAACACCTAAGAAAGCAGGAAAAAGCAAGAAACGCCAACTATTACATTTATCTTCTTTCTCTTCTTCAAAGAATGGATAAGAATTGTTCCAACAATAGAAAGACGGCGGAAAGAAAACTTCTAGATGAAAGCCACTTTAAATCTCAATCACATCCACTAAAAAGCAGGAAATTGTGTCCCGGTTAGGTGCATCTATACCATCAATAGCAAAGCTACGCTTTTCCAAGATTTCTTCACCTTCTGCGATTGATCTAAGGAAATCTTCAACCTCATTGACCGCTTTTTCAAACTTTGCTGACATCATGGAAATGTGGTTCATTCTACCACCAACTGTATTGCTGCCATCACAGCTCCGAACAACACTCTGAAATTGTGTTTGCACTTCATCAAGCCCAATATATGAACCATCTTCTTCATGATATGAGGTATAGCATAAAACATCCAGGGTTGAAACTTTGTGGCATCTTCTTGTTCAGTTACCCTGTTGAGCAAGGTGCTTATGATGGCAATCTCATCCTTCAACTCTGTGATGTACCACCCCAAGTGGACACTTGCAAACTAAATTTTCTGCCTTGTTTAAATATTTGATTCACAAAATATTTGGGTTTTTGATTCTCAAATGGTATATTGCCAAGAAATTAAATGACACACATATACTTGCAAGTAGAGATATACTCAAATAGAAGCATCAACTTAGAAATCTGATTTTCAAGAGCATAGAATTCATTACATTGACTTCTCAAATCTGATCTTCACATACATCTTGAGATCACTACTGAATATTAAATGCAATAGAGAAATTGTAAGGGAACTCTAGCATGAACAGTAATATATAAGTTCTTATATCAGACTAGTAACATTAAGTCTCAACACCCATACTGAGCAATTGCAAGACTTATACAAGGTACAGCAGTTCATCATAAATCTGATCGCAGACCTAACCTTAATGCAGACCCCTTACAACTAATTTTTGGGCATCACAATTGGAAAATAAGACAGTTAAACAACTCAGAGATACCACAGCCCAGACAAGTTCAGATTTTCAATTTATAATCAGGTTACAACTTACAAGACTTCCCTCTAACACTGTTAGACTGAACTGACTGAGATATATAACAACTAGTGAGGGATTTGACAGTTCAAGCAAGATACAATGAATATAAGGAAGTATCAGACCTGGAACAGCATGTATAGAAGTCTGGAATGTCAGAATAACCTCCAGTATTGCACAGAATTCCTTAGCAGCAGCAAACAGCAGGTCTCATGAAATCACTTAACTCAAATTGTAACTCATCCAATTCCCAGACCTCTGCAAAACCCCAATGAATGCTCAAAATCCACAATAATGAATGCCCAGCACTGTAGTGCGACACTATTCATGCGTACTGTTCATGTGGCATTGTAGCGCGGGTACTGTAGCGCGGCACTGTTCACGCCACTGTAACATCTAACAAAAATTCTGATCTGCAAGTAATAAATGATATGGTACGGCTGGAGATACAATAGCCTGAGAAATAAGAATGAAGCTGGAAGTTGATCTCTTGTAGATTTAATATTTTCTTCTTCAAACCCTTACTTATTTTCCCCTGTAAGCACGAATGTAACTTCTGAACAAAGCTACCCTGTTAGCAAGCTTCAGCTGATCTTTCACAACCTCAGTATGCTTGATTCTGAAGAGTTGACGTTCTCCAAAACCTGATTGCAGAAACCCTTGTTTCTCCAACTCCAAATGTTCTCAGAGAGAAAAGACAAATTCAAATGATCATCAATAATGAGTTCGATTTGTCTTGAAGAGAAATATATATCTTTTTCCTCAAAAGTTCGACCCTTTTCAAAAAATCAACTTAATTGCATTTAATAATATAATAATTCGCCCTTTTAGAGACTTAGGCAAATTATTAATAAATGGCGTCCATATTAAATGAGTAACAAATACTCATTTAATAATAATAATGCTCCTTTAATATAAAGTATTAAATACTTTATAATTTGCCATTAAGAATTAATATTTTAATATTTCACTTAAAGTGACTTTATAATATAAAGTCATAATAATAATCATTTAATTATTATTAAATGCTCTGTAATTCTTCGTTTGCTCAACAAACTGTCAAACTGGGTCGAAACTGAGATGACCAACTGAACCAGGTGCCCTGCCAGAAATAGTAACCCCTGTCTGCCTGACTTACTATAAATAGTAAGTGTCTAAAAATCACTCTGTGAGAGTCTACCAAGGCCCAAACTTGAATCAACGGCTGGAGTGACGTCTCGAAACTCTGGATAACTGCCATGGACAACCCTCAAATCAAAACTGTCAGCCTACGAGGGTCAAATGATAGGCTAATCCTTACGAACTCTGATGCTCGCAAAATGGGGACATTACAGTCTGCCCTCCCTGAAATTGCTTGTCCCCAAGCAATCTCCACTGCAAAGAAACTCCAATCCTCGAGAGGCCCAAAAGAAGAAATGTCAAATGTCCCACACATCCCTAACCGACTCCTGTAGCACCAGCATAAACATAGCTGCGCAAAATATCCCTGGATCCCAAACCCGAAATGGAAGTTTGCCATGCCTAATACCCTCTGACTTCCTCTGCGCTACTCTGATCTCAACTTCACCGTGCCAGAAGTGGTGAAGCAAACCAATGGGACCCATCCAATACACTATGCCAAACCTGTCGCTACCTGGATCCCAAAACAACCGAACCCCACATCCATTCGCCATATAGAGATAAAAATATCTGGAAGCGTCTATAACACAATATCTCTCTACAACTCCCACTAAACTCCCATGGATGTGATAACTAACCAAATCATCATGCCAACTGACACCATAGTCATCCTGTAACCATGTACCCATAAGAAAATTTTGTGACATAGAAGTAGCAAACCCTGTTGGATACATATCAGCATGATGTATAACTGACAGCTGTCCCTGCAAGTAATCCCCCACAAATAGCTGAGTCGAGCGCTTGCAGCCGCTAATCCCATCTTCTGAAGATGGTGAATACCCATCCCACAAAGGATGGTATAATCCCGGAGCCAATCCACACCAATGCATCATCAAGTCCTTTGTGTGTGGATCAAAAGAAAAGTGATGAGCACTCCTCACTGTGTAGTCACGGTAAAATGCTCCAACCTCTGTCAATGGCTCATCACTAACAACACTTGAATCAAGCAGTTGATCCCTCTGACTCTAAAAAATAACAAACTGGCATCCAAAATCAGCTGCATGGGATGAAGTAACAGATTTGCTTCCAAGAGAGGGAAACAAATCCATATGAGAGCCATACTCCCAACTAGATGACACTCTGTGAGTCCCTTGTGAAGATGATGGAGTAACGTCGTGTACTAACACACAACTCTCAAGAGAATTCACCACAGCCACACAAGAGCTTTCAACTATTGAACCTGCATCATTTGTCATCGTACTGACCACAGGAGAACCTGATGTAACATGTGGTCCTCTGCTGCTCTCAATCCAAGTACTCATCCCAACTGAGTCAACTGCCCTTGTATCTGGCATGGATGTTACCACATCCTCTCTACAACCCATGGATGTATGATCCTCACTGACTGCCACTATATGTAACTGTACTGTATTTGCAGCTGGTGGAGACTGTGTCAAACTCAACTCCACGGTAAACACGTCCAACCGTGACTGTGACTCCTGAAGGGCCAGCTCGGCGCTCTGCAATGAGTCCATAGTCACCTCAAGCTCAACTGGCGTGGTACAAGCTGCTGATATAACAGTATCTTCACACACTTCCATATTTGTGGGCTGCAAACCACAAACAAGCACTTTTGCTTCTTTCTCGATCCCTTCATCAATAGAATGTTCTGCTTTTTCTTTCATTGTTCTTCTAATGTAATTAACCACACCCAATTGTCCAGGTTTCCAAAGCAACACACAATTCAAGTAGGAGTCAAAAGAAACATCGTTCTTAAACTCATTCGTCATATTTTGATATTCCTCATGGAGCATAGAAGCTTCATGTTCACATTGCCTCCTGTACTGTTCGGCAATTCTACTGAATTCCATTGTAGCAACTCAAATTTATTTTTGTTCTCCCAACAGGATGGCAGGATCTTTGGCTCTGATACCACTGTGATGTACCACCCCAAGTGGACACTTGCAAACTAAATTTTCTGCCTTGTTTAAATATTTGATTCACAAAATATTTGGGTTTTTGATTCTCAAATGGTATATTGCCAAGAAATTAAATGACACACATATACTTGCAAGTAGAGATATACTCAAATAGAAGCATCAACTTCGAAATCTGATTTTCAAGAGCATAGAATTCATTACATTGACTTCTCAAATCTGATCTTCACATACATCTTGAGATCACTACTGAATATTAAATGCAATAGAGAAATTGTAAGGGAACTCTAGCATGAACAGTAATATATAAGTTCTTATATCAGACTAGTAACATTAAGTCTCAACACCCATACTGAGCAATTGCAAGACTTATACAAGGTACAGCAGTTCATCATAAATCTGATCACAGACCTAACCTTAATGCAGACCCCTTACAACTAATTTCTGGGCATCACAATTGGAAAATAAGACAGTTAAACAACTCAGAGATACCACAGCCCAGACAAGTTCAAATTTTCAATTTATAATCAGGTTACAACTTACAAGACTTCCCTCTAACACTGTTAGACTGAACTGACTGAGATATATAACAACTAGTGAGGGATTTGACAGTTCAAGCAAGATACAATGAATATAAGGAAGTATCAGACCTGGAACAGCATGTATAGAAGTCTGGAATGTCAGAATAACCTCCAGTATTGCACAGAATTCCTTAGCAGCAGCAAACAGCAGGTCTCATGAAATCACTTAACTCAAATTGTAACTCATCCAATTCCCAGACCTCTGCAAAACCCCAATGAATGCTCAAAATCCACAATAATGAATGCCCAGCACTGTAGTGCGACACTATTCATGCGTACTGTTCATGTGGCATTGTAGCGCGGGTACTGTAGCGCGGCACTGTTCACGCCACTGTAACATCTAACAAAAATTCTGATCTGCAAGTAATAAATGATATGGTACGGCTGGAGATACAATAGCCTGAGAAATAAGAATGAAGCTGGAAGTTGATCTCTTGTAGATTTAATATTTTCTTCTTCAAACCCTTACTTATTTTCCCCTGTAAGCACGAATGTAACTTCTGAACAAAGCTACCCTGTTAGCAAGTTTCAGCTGATCTTTCACAAGCTCAGTATGCTTGATTCTGAAGAGTTGACGTTCTCCAAAACCTGATTGCAGAAACCCTTGTTTCTCCAACTCCAAATGTTCTCAGAGAGAAAAGATAAATTCAAATGATCATCAATAAAATGAGTTCGATTTGTCTTGAAGAGAAATATATATCTTTTTCCTCAAAAGTTCGACCCTTTTCAAAAAATCAACTTAATTGCATTTAATAATATAATAATTCGCCCTTTTAGAGACTTAGGCAAATTATTAATAAATGGCGTCCATATTAAATGAGTAACAAATACTCATTTAATAATAATAATGCTCCTTTAATATAAAGTATTAAATACTTTATAATTTGCCATTAAGAATTAATATTTTAATATTTCACTTAAAGTGACTTTATAATATAAAGTCATAATAATAATCATTTAATTATTATTAAATGCTCTGTAATTCTTCGTTTGCTCAACAAACTGTCAAACTGGGTCGAAACTGAGATGACCAACTGAACTAGGTGCCCTGCCAGAAATAGTAACCCCTATCTGCCTGACTTACTATAAATAGTAAGTGTCTAAAAATCACTCTGTGAGAGTCTACCAAGGCCCAAACTTGAATCAACGACTGGAGTGACGTCTCGAAACTCTGGATAACTGCCATGGACAACCCTCAAATCAAAACTGTCAGCCTACGAGGGTCAAATGATAGGCTAATCCTTCCGAACTCTGATGCTCGCAAAATGGGGACATTACAAACTCCCCTCGCCGATATTCTTAGGCAAAGTCTTATGTTTTTCCTTCATCCACCTCTGTGCAATCTTCTTACTATACTTATCCTTGTGCATTTCCCACATCCTTTCACATTCACTCTTAGAGAAAGTGACACTTTCAGGCCAAGGAGGAATGGAAAAGCATCTTTCGATCATGTCAGGTTTCAAACTACAGATCAATTTGCCATCAACTAATTGGATCTCCCGTGTCGCCGGATTGTAATGCTTGATGCAAGCGATTACAAACTCGAGGCTCTGAACTGATATAGGAATAGATGCTGCTGCGAGGAGTCCAGAGTGTCCCAAGTTTCTAATTGTAGTGTTGTCTGCGCTCTCTAAAGCGTGTAGATCAAACACCGGCTTGATGTGATGCAAGTCCGTATCAGCTGTTTTGATGTAGCCATGATAGAGAGCTGATTTGTTCTTGAAATCATTGGGAGTGTACTCCATTCGGAAAACCTTGAAGAATGACTGTAAACTCACCTTGGTTCAGACAAGTTTTGAGCAACTTACTATTTTTAGAATGCTGGTTTTTCTTCCTCAAACGAACAAATTTTTGAAAATTTCTCTGAGATATGGGTTTTGCTCAGAATTTCGTTGCAAAACAACCCAAATCATCTGTTTTTGAAAAATTTGAATTTTGACTAAAAAAGCAGCAAACCCTAATTTCTTCAATTTTTTCACCGAAAAAGCTGGCACCTGGGTTTTGTTCACAATACAATTAGAAATGGACCCAGTTGATTAGATTTGAAAAACACTTATGGCTGATCGAAAAAGCAGCCAACCCTAGAATTTGAAATTTTCTTGAAAAAGTTGTGATATGGGTTTTCTTCAGAAGATTGTTTTGAGAGGACCCAGATGATCAAAACTTGTAAACCCTAAGGATTTTACTGACATGCAAATAAAAAGCAGCTGCTGCAACTTGATGAATTTCTCCAAAAATTCTTCAGAAGAATGAGTTGAGCAGACCCAGAAGGCTGAAAATTTGAAGTCTTTGATCTTCTCCTTGAAAAATTTGATCTTCTGGATGAAAAAAACAATGAAAAAGCAAGGGTTTATATTGCTGGTTTGAAAATTTGATGAAGAATTTCTGAAAATCAGCAAGTTGAAGCTTTGAATCTTGAAAATAAGAACTTCAAAGTGCAGCTCCACTCTTCTCCTTGGGACGCCACCTGCAATAATGATGAGTTTTGAATGAAAGAGATGTCTTAAATAGACTTAGGGTTTGAAATAGGTTTGCTTTCTTTTGCTTTAATCCTCAAAACCCTAAAATCAACTTATTCAATGAATTTGGACATTCATCTTTCCTCATGCAACTTTGAAAATCTTGAAAATTTGACTAAGGCAAGCAAACTTGGGCACCCTTCTTCACTAGAGGCGCCAACTTCCTCCAGACTTAAGCCATTTTTTTGGAGTTTTTCAGTTTCTCACAATTTTGACCCCCTACTTTGACCTCGATCTTTGGCTTCCAGATTGATCTGACGGGCATGCTGGACGATCCGTCACGTAGCCTGACTGTTTCTGAAAAGATTGTTCTGGAGGTGTCTCTGGCGAAAAACCTTGTTTTGACCTTCAAATTCATGGGAGCCTATTTCCTCCGGGGGCGCCCATTTTGTCCAGAGTTAGCCATTTTTATGATTTTCAAGTTCTTCATTTTCCTTCTGATCTTCTGATGAATTCTTGATTTTGGGGGCTACGCTGATCCGACTGACTGGCTGACAGCTTTATTGGATAGCTTGACTGAAACTGACAAGGTGATCTTAGACGCTGTATCTGCAAATTTTACCATCTAAAGCTCCAAAACCTTGGGCGCCCTTTCTCTCTAGGGGCGCCCAACTTAACCATACTTAGAAAATTTTCTTTGTTTCTTCATTAACTCCTCTTCTACAAATGTTCCTGTCGAATATGGAGATCCAGGCATTGGATTAACTGATGGCTAGGCTCGTAGCGACGCTGAGAAGATTCCAATAGGGGTCTTCTGGAGATCACTTTGCCAGAAAGTTGAATTTAAGGCACCAAAAGCTTGGGCGCCCCTAGCAAACTAGGGCGCCCAACTTGATCAGAGTTAGTCAATTTTACTGTGTTTTCTTCTTGCTCTTGGCTTTGGCTCTTGTCGGGACCTCTGTTCTGCCTACTGCATCTGGCGACTGCCAACTCCATTTGACGTGCTGGAGATCTTGTTGGAAAGCTCGATCAAATCTGACGAAGTCACGTTGGAGGCTTCACTGGCAAATTCATTTGTTTAAGCCGTCAAAATCTTGGGCGCCTTTCTCCTTCAGGGACGCCCATTTGCTCTAGACTTAGAATATTTTCTGCTTGATTTCATCTTCAGACTTGAATCTTCATTTTGTACCTTCAGCTTTGATCTGGATTTGTCAGAGATTGACCAGTCTGATGCTCGGACAAAGACACCTGTTGCGAAGCTGATTGGATTCAGAAGAGATTGAGTTCACCTACAAACCCTAACAGCTGGATTTGCCCTTCCAAAAAGTTGGGCACCCTGGGCACCTAGGGCGCCCAAAGTTCCCATACTTGGTCAAATTTCTGATATTTTCACCTTCTTTTTTGTTCTTTGTGCATGCTCATCAACTCAACTTTTGTTTAGCGTGTGAGTATTGGATCTGACGCCTGGTAGTTGGCTGACCTCCATTGGTGACTTCGGAGCTCCTTAAGTGCTTCTGAAAAAGCAGAATAGACCCACTAGGGAAAAACTGGTCTTTTTGAGATTATGACTGCACCAGCCTGATATGGAAGTATTTTGAGCCAATCAAAATTAGTTTGAACCCTAGCGGACAAACTTTTTATTTTTAGAAACTTCCTTTTTTTAGAAAGTTTTGCCAGTATCCGTTTCAAAAGAAACCCAAAAAAAGTTACTGTTTTTGGAAAATTTCTAATAATAGCAGTTTTCCTAAAAAATAGGGATGAAAAACTGAGATCTGGGTTTTGTAGATTAGGTCGCTCTAAGCAGACCCAGATCGTTAGATTTTGGAATTTTCACATTTTTACCCCTCATGCAAGACATGCACACCCAAATTTTGATCTTTTTGACAATTTTAACAAGACTTTTACTCATTTCTTCAAAATGTATAACTGTAACAAAAATTTTAAGTTTGGGGTACAACAAGTAATTTAATTATAATTATCACAAGATAATATTATAATTAAATTATGAAAGATAATATCGTAAATATTAAAATATGAATTCTAATAATTTAAATATTATTATAATATAAATATAAATAATAACAAATGTATTTTAAGAGGCATATAATATAAAATATAATAATATATATTGAAAGACAGATTTTAAGAAGCATATATTAATGGAAGACAGATTTAGAACATGTTTAAATTAAAGATTTAAACAAAATAAACAAAGTTAATATTCCCTATGCTAGCCGACCATAAGAGGCAGATATAAAAGAAGGCTTCATTAATATGTAGCGAATGTTATAAAGTGAAACGTTAGAAAATATGAAGAGACGACAGCAAATGAATAAGTATTAAAAGAAGCGATCCAAGATTAAAGGCAGCGACTAAGATTTATAAATAAATACTAATCGCCTATGTTAAAGGAATAATAACAAGTGCAAAGATTTATAATATGTAGTGAATAACTAATAAAAAGGCAGCAATTCATATTAGTCAAAGTGTTAAGGGCAGCGATAAATATTTAAGAAAGGTCATGACTATTCAAGAAGTTGTATCTTTTTGAAAAGATGTCTCTCTTCACTTTAGATTTGAAGATATAAAAATGAGATATGAAATGAGGATTTAAGGATATAGTTCAATGATTTATTTCTGAGTAAAAGAGCAGATAAAAGGGCAGAAATATGAAGTGTAACTCAGATTTATTTAGAGTGCATATGCAGCTCACGTATGAATGAAAAAAACAAAAATGTATAGTGAATATATGTGAAGAATAAGAACAGATTGTAAAGTGAATTCAAGCAGATGGTAAGGTAGAAAATTATGTGAAAATAATGCCCTGATTATGATCAGTTGTGTGAAAAGAATTGGTGCATAGATTGAATCAGACTTGTGAGAAATATTGTGCATGATAGTAATCAGATTTGGAAGGAAGATTCACAGATTTATATATTCTCTACAGTAGAACAAGTGATCTCTCAAAAGCCTACACCCAACAGTTTGATGGAACTCATAAGCAATTAAGACCATATTCTGAAGCATCATTCCACATTAAGGCATCTATTTATCCCATGTTAGTCTGCAGATCCTCATATGCAAATAGGGGAAGAAGATCGTAGTAAAATATACATATATGAAAACCAATAAGGAGTGTAGAAATATAGGAAACCATATCTGAATACATCCTGGCTCATATGTAAATATTAAGTTACCATGACTTTGAATTAGGTTCTATATCTAAACTGCTGTGTAACTGGAATTGCTGGGAGCATATTGATGTCTTCACAAGGAGATACAAACATGAGATCAGACATTTACATCCCTTTTCCAAAGTAGTTTGTCAAGAAGCAACGCCAAATTTGTGAAATCACAACAATCGTGTCCCAAGGAGTAAAGGGACATTACACAAAGTCCCTTTTAAATAACATTACTTTTGGACCCAATTCCTAACAACACCTCATAACTTTTAAATGTTAAAACATAAGTTGTTTTTTTATGAATGTAACATAAAGTTACTTATTGAACAACTTAAATTAAACTATTAAATTATTTTCCTTACCCTTCCCTTTAGCATATAAAAAATAAAATAATAGGCTGAGATGTTTCTGAAAATCTTTGCCTAAAAAAGGGGACATTATATAGAGATTGAATGGCATAGCCACTATAAAAGAACAATGGATTTAGATGGTATCCAGCAGTAACATAGAGGTAGCATTAGCAATGCATTGCCTATCCCATTTCTCATCAATGATCCATGGATCTCCTTTATCAACATGCATTTCTTCTCCCCATTGTACATCCTAGACTGTTTGCCTCTTTTTCCCTATTCATGGCCTTGTGGAAATATCCAATGGAAGATCTGTCTTCTTCAATTAACATCAACACCCTAAGCAAGGACTCAAAATTTGCACAATCAATTGTGAATCCAACCAAAACTTCTCATCAAAAAAAGTGTTCCAATAGCCCTACTATCCACTAGAAAAACTAGACTCAACCCACTTAGACAAACCAAATATTCATTTCAGGTTCATTTGCTGGGTGCACAACTTCTATAACACAAGAAATTGCACAGCACGACTAGGTGAACAAGTTCTTTTCTATTAGTGAAAGTGATCCAAGAGTATCCTTGGCATCAACCAATCTTGCACCACCCAAAAAGATTTGCTATGTTTTAGTTGTCTACATAGTGGATCAGCTGTTGTGTTTGTGTTTGTGAAGTGTGTGTTTTGGCTTGCAGTTTCGTGTGCACACGTGGTGAAGTCTGAGGAATTTACAGTGATGACATGAAGAAAAGTGATTTAGACATTGGTGTCACATGGGCACACAGGTTGAAGTAGAGTCTTATCTTTTAAACAGAGTATGAACCATCATGGAAGCTCACAGAGCAGGACAAATTGATCATGCAATTCATGCCAACAATACTCAAGTAAATATAATTCAAGTAAGCAAAGATACTAAATACGTATTAAGACTAAGACTAATTTTGAATGGCTAAATCCATAATCTATGCATTATTACTCTAGACCTATTCATCCAAATCATATTGATTAATATATAGTCATGGTGCTTTGAGCTCAAATCCTTTTTAACACAAGAAGGCATGTTATACACCAAATTAAGCCTGACTAGTTATTAATAGTTGCTGAAAATAGAAGCAACCTATCACCTTAAAGGGACATGGTCCTATCAAACATGGCCCATGATCCACATCTAACCTATCACCTATTCATTCACTCTCACCTATCTGATTATTTAATCCATTTTATATTTCAATATGGAAATATATTCTCCATTTACTGTGTACCTAGTAGGTATATTTCATATGTTCATTGTTAGTCTCTTACATCATACTATAAACTGAATTTCATCCAAAACGTGAATTTTTATTTGAAAAAACATTGACATTGACTTTCAACTCTACACCTGTATTATGAATCATGACAAATAGTTTCTTCCTTCTCCACAAAGACAACTAGAAATTTTGCATTAATCAAATCATAGTTGATAAACATATGTTTTTATTGGTCCCTTGTTTGTGCAATAAATTGAAACTGAAAGACTCGAAAAGATACTATACTTACCAGTGATGAGGTACATTGAAAAGGGTACGCCAGTTATTGATCCATTCTCATCATCAATTTCCCATAACGCTTTGGCTTTAGGATCTGCAAACCACTTAATTTTTGTTAAACAGTTACATTGATGCGACGGTAAAACAAAAAGCTCATAATAATTACAGGCTGGAAAAGACAACTATATCATACAAACGGATATGCCTAAGGAATATGGATGCATTATGTTTTTATTGGGAATGATTATTATATTTTGGATCCATCTTTATTTTATGACTAGGCATAACCATGTACCATACACACATAAGTGATATTGTTAGGCAGAGCATGTAGGCTGATGCAAAACAGTCTATAATATGATTAAAGTTTAATACTATTTGGATATAAGGGTTTGAACATAAAGTTCTAATAGGGTTTGTGTAATGTACCTAGCTATTACTGATGTAAATTTGCTGTTCTAGCTCTTGGACATTTCATCAAACACTTATCCTGTAACTGGTGTATGTTGTTCTCTTTGTATGTTTGAAACAAATGATGATAACATGAACTTCAATAGCCCAAATGGAAATGTGCAAGTGACTGAACTGAATTGGTAAATGCAATGCAATGTTCCTTTTGCTTTCTCAATGTAATAATAAGACTGAAATTAAGTGCAATTGTTCACCTACAGCACTAGGCATTTTAACAAACACTTTGCACTAACTCCTAAACTCCTTTAATTTGATATTGCTAATTTGAAATGCATTTACAACTGATTTGAACTTCAAGCTGATTACAATGACTAACAAGACTTCTATGACCAACTCAGACTTTATGACAGCACCTCAATAAACTTATTTCATTCCCCAAGACTATGCAAGTATTACAAAAGAAATATCACTGTTGATCAAACCCAGCCAGTACAGCAATTTTGAAGATGCAGAAATATACTAACTATATGAGAATGATGTACAAAGAATCTATATGTTGAATGACTACCAAATATAAAGGAACCTGAAATAACGTCTTGATAATCTTCCTCCAAATGAGACGTCTAAACCCAGCAAGCTGAAACAATTATTGTGATCAATCCTCCAGACTTAGATATCGTTCCAACAGCTTCTATCACCGATACTCTATTGTCTTATTGATGATGACAATCCGCACCCTTTAACATATGCTGCGACTAAGCTAATTACTTCCCACATGAAAATCATGCCTGGAGATTGAAGATGACGACCCTGCCAAATGACATGGCTTTGGTTGGCTTGCCCGATAATTTTTCTGTTTTTGAATAACAATATGCCGTCCAAGCACCTCCCGATCAATTCTCTTTGACTCTTTATTTTAATCGAACCTTGGACAAGTATTGACTAATACTGCAAAATCTGACGGCTTCCCTTTATTTGTTTTATTCCTTCAGAAATGGATGGTTCCCACGATTTCTCTTATTCCAAGTCGTCTTTTGCATATAAACAGCAGCTCCAATAATAATATCGTTCCTGATATTTAAGCTGCGATATAATATTTGTCTTGCTCTTGTCTTTAGCGAACTCAGCAATTAAAAGAAGACAATCGCATTTGTCTTATCTGCAATAATTCCCCTCAAAGTCGTCCTCCAGAATTTACAAATCGTCCTTCAAGGAATTTACCAAACCTTCAAGATCTGGAAATGACCTTCCAAATTGATTCACTTCAAATCTGTAAATGGCTTGCAAAAATCGAATCAATGGACTTCAATGAAAATCCTTCACAAATGAAAGATTCTATAATCTCCAATCTACCCAAAATCTGACTTTGCTTCCTACAAAATTGATTTTCCCTTATCTCCACAAATTTAGGAATAATCTCCTCCAAAAACTTGGCCAAAGGCCACAAAGTTTTCCAATGTAAACACAAATAGGAAATCTAAAGTAACTCCCCCAAATATCCAGCTAGGGTTGGTCTTTCACAATCGAACCTGGCACTCTAGAGTCTTCAAACCCTCGAGTGAATGCTAAGCATTTAGCTTCAACTTCTTACCACGCAGGTAATGAGTAATGAATTTTAAAACCAAGTATGTCCAAATGCTTAGCCAACAGCTTCTTAAATAGATTTCTCAACAAGTCTCCAAGAAGCTTCTAGAATAAAATATTATTTTATTCACTTAAGTGACTTTATGATTTATTATTTTATTTAGTCACTTTATTAATTTAATTAAACATAAAGTCATCATGAAGATATTATTTATTGGAATAACTTTATAAATAATTAATCTAATATCTCCACTTTATTTAATTAAAATAATCGATTAAGCTATCCTTTTGATATATTATTATTTTTAGACAACTTAATCAATTAATTTAATTAAATCACCATACCTCCAATTCGGGGACATGACGGTGTAAATAATATAAGAAATTTTTGGTAGACTAGGTTAGAGGATGACACTTTATGTTGGAAATATTGTTGTCATCGATGTCAAGAAAGAATGTCACATTATTGTCATTGATGTCAAAGGCGTAGAGGCAAAAGGCCAAAGGCCACTAATCGATTTAATTTTTTTATCATAAGATAGACGAGTCACCCTTACATGATAGTGCCTAGACTTCATTCTATTCCTTAATGAATTCCAGCCATCAAAGGCATATATATTAATGTGTAAGACCATGCTTTGGTGTCAAAGTTAAAATGCCCATGCCTATTACTATAAAATGCAGCTATTAATGAGTTAATAAAGGAGCAATTGGAAAGTTTAATAAAAGAAGCGATTAAAAATAGCTCTTTCATATATTGGCCTACTTCATTTAAAGCACCAAAGTCAAGATATTTAAACAAATTTTAATTGTCCATGTTAATAAGCATATGAGCAAATTATATAGAGCAGCAATTATAATTAATGTGAAGGTAGTGGTTAACAAGTGCAAAAAGAAGGGATTAAGATTTATAAAAGCCAAAGACTACATTTAAAATCTATGAGGCCAACTTCCTTAAAGGGGGTTTAAATTATAATAAATAAAGATTAATAATTACTAATGGGGCCGACCCCCTAAGAAGTGTGCCCCCATACAAGAACAAAATCGTCCCATTTAAAGAAGATAATGAAAAGGCATGTAGTTAACAAGAGTTGCATACTTGTGATCGGATATGTCCAAGGAGTGAAGTCACCTCTATTTGGAAGAGGTGTGAAGAAGATATGAATACATGGTCGTTTGGGAGTCAAAACTAACAAGCAATTCCAATTAATATTATGTGAATAAAAAGCAGATCCAAAGAAAAAAATATGAAGTGTAATTCCGATTTGTTTCAAGTGCATATGCAGCCCATGTATGAATGATAAATGCAAATATATCTAATGAATATATGTGAAGAGTGAGAGCAGATTGTGTTTTGAGCAGATGGTAAAGTAGAAAATTATGTGAAAATATTGCCATGATTATGATCAGTTGTGTGAAAAAAATTGTTGCATAGATTGGATCAGATTTGTGAGAGATATTGTGCATGATAGTGATCAGATTTAGGAAGGCTAACATTTGAGTGTGGATCAGATTTGGTGAAGGAGTTTATTATATCAGCATTGAAGAATTAAATAGGTTGGACCTATCAAATAGAGGTTGTGTAAGAACCCTTACAGGTTCTAACTGAATTTTTTCCTTCGCTTGTCTGAAAATTTCTGATTTGCTTTGCTCACAAAGCACTTAAGCTCTCTAACTTTTGTTTTCAACAAGGGTTTATTGTATCATGTAGATATAAATAACAAGAAATGAACTTGAACATAGATTTTAGGCCATCAAACCAGTCACATAAACATAGATGAACATACCCAGCAAAGATAGCTTATCTTCTTATTAATTTGAAAGCTGATTACAAATAGAGAGGGCTAGAAAGTACAATCAGTTAAGTCTGATTTGAAATTCAGACCTTCAATTACATTCAAATGTGCCAAAACACAACTCCAAACCCTAGCCGTATGAATGGAAGATGAAGCTATATGAAATATGGATGATATGCCCAGCTGGAAATGACTGAAATGCAACTGTAGCAGCCCACTGGAGATTGTAGATGCCAACAATCCTCAGATCTGGAAATGAAATCAACTTGATGACTAATGTTACAAAAATCTGATTATGCATGAAAGCTAGAAATTGCCAAAGATGCCCTCATTTGCCAAGCGAACCACTTGAAAACCCTCTTCTAGCAAGTATTGATGAAAGTGTCACAAAAAAAAATCCAAATCTGCAAATGAAACTTTACTAAAGCACTCCGGTTAAGCTCTATGATGAACTCCGTTTGAATTCATCTCTCATGGTGAAATGGGGTCATCACCATACCACTGTATTCAAGGGAGCACCACCTTGAATCGACTGAAAATTACTTTCAGTCAAGAGACAACTCTCTTCAAAATGATTTAACATAATAGCAATACCAAAACATAGCATCTCTCAGCCTCCCAAGCCTTCTTAAATAAGGCTCCAAGTCAAAACCGCCCTTAGAAGAGAATCTGATTTCTTTTATTAAAATATTCAATAACTCCAAGACTAAGGCACCTTAAACCACCCTAGCCCAAGTCGCCTTAATGAGGATCTGATTTGGTCTCCAAATATATATTAAAATATCCAAAACCTTCTCTCCTAAGGCACTAGACCGCCCTTGAGAAGATCTGATTGACTTGGAATATTATAATTCTTTAGTTTGGAAGCTTCCATGAGTTGCCCTAATCCAAGGATCTGATTTTATTCATTAAAATATTTCTTGCCTTCTTCACCAAGGCACCTAAGCTGTCCTTATCCAAGGATCTGATTTAATTTATTATAATATTGGTTGCCTTCTCCCTTAAGTCTCCTAAACCGCCCTAGGAGAGAGAATTCACCTCCTTGTTTGTTTTGACTTGCAAGTAGACCTCCTTGTTTGCTTTGACCTGGAAGTGGACCATGAGATATTAATAAAATATGATCAACATAATGCTTTACTTTTTGTTAAGGATAATTCCTCTCCAAAATTTATGATTCTCATGGCCAATATCATTCCCTTATCTTGCCATCTAACCCACGGGAATGTTGGATAGGCTAGAATCAAGTCATCAAAATGCCACTCCGAGAGTGGGGGCATTATAGGTTGGAGCCTATTGTTGGGTTGAAGCTCAATTCGTGTGGGGGTTGGAGCCTATCAAATCGAGGTTGAAGCCTCTTGCAGGGTTAGAGTTCAATTGAGTGGGGGTTGAAGCCTCCAACAAGTTGGAGCCTATAATTCTCTCAAGTGGAGATTGGAGTCTCTAGTAGGTTGGAGCCTACAAGAAGAACATTAATCTATAATTAATAAGCGATATTTTCTCGTGGTTTTCTCCCACATGGGTTTCCACGTAAATCAATGTTCTCAATGTGTTCTTAATTCCTAGATCTTACTTGAATGGTTTCATTGTGATTGGTTAAGATTTGAAAAGTAAAAGATTGTTAGATACTGATTCGCCCCCCCCCCTCTCTCAGTATCACCATGTGCTCATCACTTTATATATGGCAAATTACATTAATTATGATACAAAAAGGGAAAATAAGTTGGATATGGTGTTTCATTTCTACTTTCCACCATTGAAAATTGAAAAAGTATTCTTACACCTTTTAACAAAAAGATTAAAGTATACATTGTAGCAGAGTTCTTTTGGATGCACATACAAAAAAAAGCAACTACGATTTAAATGTCAATAGTACATTTGTTTTTGGAGAAAATATTGCAATCATGTTTTTTACAAGAATAATTGATTTATAAATATAAAATACCAAGATTATAGAGAATACATCCCACAAGGAAAAGGGAGTACATAAAAACATTGAACAAAGAGAGAGCCATATCAGCAAAAACAGTTCCGGCAAAGCGCCCCAAATTCAAAAACCATTTTTTCCAAGACTTCTTCCCTTTGATTGTTGAAACAATGGCAGCTTGCTTGCCAGCAGCTACATTCTCGGAAGTCTCTTTCTATCTGATTTCGGCATTTTTTTTCCTTCCTATAACCTTTTGGTTAATGATGGAAGAAGCAATTGTGTCCTCTTCTACCATTAGAACATCATCTGGGGAGGGTAAACTGTTTACTTTACCATCTTCAACAGAAAACGTCTCATTTTCTGTGAGTGTTGCATCCTCATGAACTACCTCCCCCTTAACTGCCTCTTCCAAATCCTTTTTGCAAAAGCACCTAATTTCTTAGGAGCCACATTTGGGGATAAGATAGAAAAGGGGTTGGAGGTAGGAGATGTTTTAAAAGAATCATCTAGATTTTCTCTTCTTGATATTTTTCCTACTACTATTCAAGATATCTTCTTTTTTACCCTCCTTGGTTGTAGGATTTTTAGGACAATTTTTTTGAAAGTGCCCATGCTCATGACAAAAATTACATTTGAAAGGAATACACTCACAGTCAACCTTATGAGTGTATTCATATTCTTTTTAGTTTCAAATTAATGGACTTAGGAAGCCCTTAAAGATCAACTACCACACAGATACAGGCTACAAAAAATTTATATATATCTTTGAGCAGAGTTGAAGTCTTATATGTCCCAATAGCATTTCCTATTGTCTTTAGAGCATCCTCATTTCATAAA
>VDFB02343465.1:0-20545 GCA_007258455.2 Sequoia sempervirens | reverse complement strand
TGCTATTTTTAGCAGCAGTTCAACGCAGTGGCTATTTCTGGCAGGTCAGCTTGAGCAGTTGATTATTCCAACATTCTTGGAGTTATTTTGGTAGGTTTAATATTTGGTGAAAATAACATTTTTAAGTGAAATTATCTCCTAGACTAAATGGACGACTTTATAAGGGGAATATTTAAGTTGCAAGTAATGTTTTGATAAAGTGGAATTTTGGCTAAAGTAAAAAGGACGCCTAGCCTGGAGGAAGTATTTGCAAGTTATAAAGTCATTTCACTTAAATATTTGGACGCCTACTTTACGAGGTATTTTGCATTTTAATAAAGTATTATTTCCCTCACATATTTGGACGACTTGGAGAAAAGGGAATAAATGAAATGCAAATGTGAAAAGGTGAATTTGGTTTTGAATGTCATATGGGCGCCCTAATTGGAGGGAAAAGAAGATTTGAATTGGAGTTGAGAAAAGGCTATAAATAAGAGTGTTGGGCTCTTTGTTTTTTATCTATTGTTGCTCATTATACTGTTATGTTGTTGAAATGATTTCAGAGTTGGCTTCGAGGAATGCATACTTCCTAGTTCTTTCAACCTTGGTTTCGTGCTTGAAAGATAGCACCTAGCTGAGTCTCAGAGACTGCTTCTCATTTAGGGAGTGCAGATAGAGTTTCACAGTTGAAGTTTTGAAGATTTTGTTATCTACAGGTTGCTGGTTTGGATATGGGTGAAGCTTATTTTCATTTGTAGATCATTGCATGATTTTTATTTTATTCTGGGTACTTGCTATATCCATTCCTAGGCCCTAGGCGTCCCATCTTGCAAAGTTTGAGAATTTTTAATGAAGTTTCTGATTTTATGTTGCTGGTCGCCCCTCTTGAAGGCTTGAGTCATGCCTGTCAATGTCATTGGAATTCGTGCAATAAATATTAGCTGGAGTTGGTGCAGTTTCTTGGTCTTGTCTTGGTCGCCATCTCTCCTGGAGTCATTAGCACTTGATTTCATGAAAATCCATTGGGTATTGAGTGAGGTAGGAGTATTTTAGAGAGTTTTCTAGTTGTTGGTTTGAGTTACTAGTTTGCTGGTCTGTTATATCAGATTGTTAAAAGTTAGAGTTTTGGAGTGGTTTTTCATATCTAGTGAGTCTTTGAAGTTTGGAGTTCAAATAATAACATTTGCAGCATCTTGGACATCTATATTACTTGGCTCTTGCAGGATTCTATTTCATATTGTAGTGTTGATTCAATAGTACTAATCAGCTCTTTAATATTTCAGTAACTTCTATTGTATTCCCACTTTAGTGGAAGCAAGCTGGCCTCACCGCCTTGTTTACTTTTTGTATAAGCATTATCATTCCCACCTTTGGTGGAAGAGATAGGCCTCGCTGTCTTTATTTTTTGTATTGCCCATTGAGCAAGCGAAAGGGGTCGGCAAGCCACCCATTACTTACTTTCATGTACTTGCATTCTTCATCATGCTGATCGGCTGAGCCGTCAATCTACTCCCACTGAATAAGTGGTCAAGTTGCATAATTTACATTTCTAGCATTGTACTTTCATTCAATTTGATACTAATGATCCTCGGCACCATGTGATATCACCTCACCCATCTTGGGTCTTGAGTGAACACTCTTAGCGTAGCGTTACTTTCATCAGCTGATTTGATTATGCTAACACCGACAGGTGCTATTGTTGAAGTGTTGATTGAGAAAAATTGAGAAAAAATATAAGGGGGTCATCTCAATGGTGCATTAGAAACCATTTTAGTTTGTCATTTCCAAGGTATTCCCAGACCCCATATCAATGATACCATTGTGATAGTGCATAGTCTTAGGAGGTTTAGGATGCAAGTGGCAATGCATTACAAGAGGTTATGATGATGTTGGTGAGAATTTTACAATGGAAGTTCAGATATTGGTGCCAAGAGAACTATAGATTTACTTGAGTGTGCTTCGAGCAAAGGTTCATTGAAAGCAACTGCACCCAAGTATAGGACCATGGTTCTTATTCTTTGAAAAGCAACAAAGGGCATCTAGGCACAAATTTTTGAGGAGTTTCCTCAAGATGGATTTGGGACCTTCAGTGACACAAACAAACAGAGACATGGATAGACAATAGGTGCAAAGGTAGAATTAGGTTGCAGATAGGATATACTATCATGGAGTAGATGGTTGAGCAGAAATCCAACCAAGGAAAGCCTCAACAAAATCAGCAGAAGGCTCATGTCACAAAGCATTCAAAAGAGAAGGAATCAACTTTCTATGCCTTCATGGCCCGAAGACCAGTAGATTAGTCGGAGTCATCTACATGGTACATTGATTCAGGAGCATCACATCACTTCACCAATAGGTGAGACCGGTTCACAAAGTACACTTGTAATGTCCCCTTTTTCATGAGCATTGGAGTTGAAGGAATTAGCCTATTCCTAATCCTTGTAGGCTAATGGGGCTTGATAAGAGGATCGTTTGGTAGATACCCAATTGATTGGTTGGCTTATTTTGTGACTTCATGAAGGTTTTCCTAGTATCATCATGGATATTTCTATTTATGGAAACCTTTATTTTATATTATAATGTTATATTGCACTTTAGGAGTTGATTAATATTTTATGTTATTATAAAGTGCAATATTAAAATAATAAAATAATGTTATAATATTCCTTCTAGAAGGTGACTTGGGAAGGTTCTAGAAGGAGGCCGACCTATTGAGGAAAAAGTTTAAATTTACATCATGGGCCTCATTCTCAGCATCTAGATTTGTTGTTGATGTTGATGTTTGTTGTTGATGTGCATTGTGGAGCCTAGGGTTTCTACAGTTGTCACAGTTGGCCATTGAGAATGAAAACTCTCAATTGGTAGGCAATTTTGAGGGTGTGAAATAATATCTGAATTATTGCAGCTGAGAGGAAGATACTTAAGTCTTCCATTTGTGCTTCATAAGGAAGGTGAAAACTTGTGGCCTTTGGCCAAGTTTTTGAGTATGGTTAGTTTGAAGGATTGTTGAAGACTTTTGTGTGAGTCTTCATCCATTTTGCTATCAAAGGAGGTCGATTAGCATACTCAGATTTTGTATCAGTCATTTCCAGGTTCATAGCAGCTGGGAGGTGCCATTAATTTATTCATGGAGGCTCTTGTGTGCAGCGATTTTCTTCTCTAATTGGAGCTCACTTTATGGACACCTTATATATGGTGATTTTTGGAACCCTAAGCTACTTGGAGGCTATATATTATTTATATAAATTTCTGATTGCAAGCAGGGTGGCCAGTTAGGAGGTACGAATTTATTCAAGGAGCTCTTAAAAATTCTTAAAATATTTTTGAGTCATTGGGGAACCATTTGAAGACAAAGCGCCGCCTCGTTGGAGTCAAAGATTGTGACATAGAAGAGAATCAAACTTATATGTGTGGCTGCCATGACATCTCAGAACTAAGGTTGCTGTTATAGGGTTCGATTTGGCTAGAAAAGAGCATATTTCAGATCATTGAAGGCTGCCATTTCTTCATCAATACAACAGGTTCCTTTTGTTGTTAGTATATTGCTTTAGATCTATGTTTGCATATAGGCATGTGCTGCTGATTTGATCAGCTTTTTAGCATTGTAATAATCAGACATTCATAGTTGCATTATCTTGTATTTAGTTGCTGCTGTAGATGGTCATTGTAATCAGATTTGGGCAATGTAAGAGGTCTTTATTGTGAGCCAAGAGTTGTGGCCATTTATTAACAGCATTGTATTGGAAAGAGCATTTGAATTAAGAAGTCACAAAGTTGCTTGGCTGTAGCATTCATTTAGTTTGTAAGACAACTGTTTGTCTTAATGCCTCTAGCTGAAAGTCAACATTCAAATTGCATGGCAAGTGTTTGATAAAATGCCTATGGCTGTAGCTTTCTTTCCTAGACTCTAGTTGCTCTTATTGCACTCATTAGGTTGCATGCTAATTGTTTGACATAATGTCAAGTGGCTGTAGATGTTATTATCAGCGTAGTAGTTGCATACCAACTGTTTGACAAAATACCAGTTGGCTGTAGGTGCATGTTTTTACACTTAGAAGTCATTGATATGCATTGTAGATGATGAAATTAAGTCATTGATGCATCTAGGATAAAGTTTATGCATTGTAGTTTGGATTTCCAAGCATTTAGAGTACTTTGATATCATCTTCAAGCATTTATATCAGACTGATAACTCAGACCAGCAAGCTGGGAGGTTGCAAGTGAATTGTTTGACAGTATTCCTTGAGCTCTTTATTAGCATTTTGAGGCCAGTTTGAGCAAGGCTCATCACAACACTGCTTGCTCTGATTCAATGATCTTTGGTGGTGGTGAGAAGTACACGGTTGAAGGTAGAGGGATTGTGCAGCTAACCTTTGGAGGGAAAAAGTTACTTTTTCTCAATGTGTGCTACATACATGGAATGGAGCTCAATCTACTTTCAGTAAGTCAGATTATGTGACATAGTCCTAATTCAGATGTCATTTTCAGCAAGCACAAACGCAATATCATTGACAAGGATATCATGAAAACTATTGCTCTTGGTATAGAAGATCATGGAATGTATAGATTAGTTGAAAATGGACAGGTCAAGGAACATGCATGGGCAGCCAAGAGTGCATCAGCCATTACTACTCTTGGGCATCAACAGTATGGACACCTCAATTTGTCCTACCTCTCTCAATTGGCCTGAGAGAACTTGGTAGATGGCATTCTTGACATTCAACAACAAATACAGGGTGTGTGCGAGGCTTGCCAAGCTAGGAAGTAGCATAGAACACCCTTTGATGATGGACAAGCTTGGAGAGCCAAGAGAGTCCTACAACTGGTTCATGTAGATCCTTGTGGACCAATGAACACGACATCGGTCACTGAGTGCATGTATTTTCTTTTGTTTGTGGATGATTTTAGTAGGAAAATGTGGGTATATTTTCTAAAATTAAAATCCAAGGTTTTTAATGAGTTTCAAAAGTTCAAAGCCTTAGTAGAAAAAGAGTTTGGTTGTGCCATAACCACTCTTAGATCTAATAATGGAGGTGAATTCTCTTCTAAAGAATTCCACAACTTTTGTGCTAAACAAGACATCAAAAGACAATTTACCACACCCTACACTCCACAACGAAATGGAGCATTTGAGAGACAAAATCGTACTATCACAAAGATGGCCCAATGTATGATGGAAAACAAGAATGTTCCCAAGAAAGTTTGTGCTAAGGCAGTATATACTGCAACTTATTTGCTCAATAGGTCTCCCACACAAGCGGTGAAACATCAAACCCCAAAGGAAGCATGGTCTGGGAGGAAACCGACAATTAGTCATCTTAAGGTTTTTGGTTCTATTGCATATGTTTGGATTCTAGATGAAAAGCGAACCAAACTAGATCCTAAGAGTAAGAAATTGATGCTTACATGGTAAGAGACAATCATAAGGCCTACAGATTAATTGATGTTGACATTGAACGATTGACTTTCAGTAGAAATGTTGTGATTGATGAGGAAGCGGGGCCTTTTCCGACATCTTCTGAGATCCAAATTATCGATAACTAGCCTATTCTTGCTAAGGATTCAGGTATTCAACCTTAGGAAGCTCCACCAGAAGGGGAGGATTCAGAGAACAAGGAAATAGACCTAGTTTTTATTGATGATAACCTGGATCAGCATCTAGATGACACAAAATGAAATAACCCCCTTACAATTTTTTTCAATTTTAGCCACAACACTTCACCCGTTAGCGTTCGCAAAACCAAAACCAGCTGAGAAAAGTAACCCTTCACCAAGAATGTTCACCAAGATCCCAATGATAGGCGAGGTGATAGCATATGGCGCTGGGGATCGTTAGCAAATAAACTGAAAGTGCTGGAAATTACAATGCTTATGCAACTTGACCACTTATTCAGCGGGAGTAGTTTGACGGTTCAGCCGATCAGCATGATGAGGAATACAAAGTACTGAAAGTAAAGAGTTGGGCAACTTGCCGACCCCTTCTGCTTGTTCAGCAGGTAGTACAAAAATGAAATGCTAAAGTTAAATGGACAGCGAGGCCTGTCCCTTCCACTAATAGTGGGAATTACAAGATAAAGTGCAGAAATAATAAATGACTGAATCAGTACTACCGATTTCAGCCTTACAATGAAGATAATTTGCAAATTACAAGTGATATAGTTGTCCAATCCTCTACAAATGTTATTAGATATTTCTCCAAACTTCACAAGCCTCCCAAATATGAAAAACAAGCCAAAAATCAGAACTTCTACAATCTGATATGAAAAATCAGCACACGGAAAACTCAAACCAGCAAGACTAGAACACTCCAAAAAGCTCCTAACTCCTCCAATACTCCTCTGATTGACATGAAACAAGTTGCAAATGAAACCTAAGAAGACGGCGCCCAGTCTAGACATGAAACACCAACTATTATTTAATGCACACATTTCAAGGTGCCTATAGACATGGTATGGACTCCCAAGAGGGGCAACCCTCAAGATAAAATCAAAGACTCTAAAAATTCTGAAAACTTGCAATATAAGGCGCCTAGTGTAAACAAATGCATAGGAGCAACACCCAGAACCAATAAAAATTCACCTAAAGAGCCACAACCAAAAACGTGATTTCTGCAAGCACCAAACCAACAAATTGAAGAACTGTAAAAACACACCAAACATCAAAAAACATCAATATTAAACTTTTCCATAATGCTCAATCTATTCTTCGGTGTAAGAATAGTCTCTATCTTAGCTAGTTGCTATCTTTCAAGCAAGAAACTAAGTTGCTAGGAGGTATGCATTCCTCAAAGCGAGTGAGTAACCATTTTGGTAGCACTTCGTTGAATTTTCTTCATGGATGCCAAGAATGAAGCCCAACACTCTTATTTATAAGCTTTTCTCCCACAAATTCAAATGTTTTTCCCTCCAATCAAGGCACCCAACTCAAATTCACATTCACCTTCAATAATTTGCAATTTGCATTTCATTTAGACACCTCTCCAAGTCGTCCATTTCAAGAAGGCAATATACTTTATCAAAATGCAAAATAAAGTATACTGTAGGTGTCCAAAATAATAAGTGAAATACATTAATAAAATCACTTATCTCTCCATTAAGGCGTCCACTAAGCCTTATCAATATTTCACTTTATTAAAATATTTTACCTCACCAAGAGAAGCGCCCAACACAAGCTCTGACCTACCAAAAATAACTCCAAGAGTGTGGGAGACCAACTGTTCAAGCTGACTTGCTGAAACCCTTTTAAAAATAGCACTGCTAAAAAAAGCACTTACTATAAATAAGCAAAGCTAGGGGCCTCATATCCATAGAGAGCCATGAATGGAGACATTCTAATAGACATGTGGAAGGATGAATTGTAGCAATACTCTCCTAAACGAAGCCATCTCACCCAAGCTTTCTGCTGCTTCGAAACATAATTTTTGAGATAGCCCTCCAACCACTTGTTCACAATCTCTGTTTTCCCATCAATTTGTGGGTGATAACTAGTGCTTGGAGTGAGCACTGTACCACTCAATCTGAAAACCTCTTGCCAAAAGGTGCTTAAGAACTTGCTGTCCCTATCACTCACAATGTTTTTCAGCAACCCATGCAATCTAAACACCTCATGAAAGAACAAATCTGCAACTTGAGCTGCTGAAAATGAACTAGTAATAGCAAAGAAATGAGCAAACTTAGTTAATTTTTCCACCACAACATAAATACAGTCTTTGGCTTGAGCTCTTGGCAACCCAGTGATGAAGTCCATTGATATACTTTCCCACTTTTGGTTGGGAATAGGTAGAGGCTGCAACAAACCAGCTAGAAAAGTATGCTCATTCTTGTTCATTTGGCAAGCGTGACACTCCTTAATGTAGCGCAGGACATCATCTTTCAACCCCTTCCATGAAAATCTTTCACGGATCTGCCTATAGGTCTTGAAATAACCTTGATGACCAGCAAGTGGAATGTCAAGAAATGTTTGCAAAATCTTCTTTTTGAGCTTAGATTTAGGTACCAAGAAGATTCTCCCTTTGTAGTGTATCAAACCATCAACCACTTTGTACCTTTCATCATGAAAAGTACCTTCAATTATGCTGGTTGCAAACCGATTTTTGGCATAATTAGCAAGCAACAACTCCTTCCAATTAGCAGTAAGCTCACATAATGAGTTCAAATGAGGCCTTCTAGATAGTGTGTTTGCCACTATGTTGTTTTTTCCCTTGACATACTCAATGTCAAAATCGTAAGATTGAAGCTTACCTAGTTTTGCTGCCTTTCATTCAAACCCTTTTGGTGCATAAAGTGTTTGAGACTATTGTGATTAGTTTTGACAACAAATTTGATCCCCACCAAGTATTGTCTAAACTTGGCCAATGCATGCATGATTGCAAGCATTTCCTTATCATAGATGGAGTAAGTCCTCTCTACACCTCTTAGTTTTCTGCTCTCAAACACAATAGGATGTTTTTCTTGCATCGAAACAGCACCAACTCCTTCTCCTAATGCGTCACATTGCAACTCAGATGGCTTGGTAAAATCTGGTATAGCAAAAACTAGACATGAACTCATAATTTGCGTGAACTTATCAAAAACACCTTGTGCCTTTTCTGACCATACAAAAGCTCCCTTTTTGGTGAGATCAATAAGAGGAGCAGCCATCTAAGAGTAGCCTTTCACAAATCTTCTATAGAAGCCACAAAGACTCAAGAACCCCTTCAAATGCGTCAAGTTCTCTGGAGGTGGCCAATCCAAGATTGCCTTGATCTTCTTTGGATCAACCTTCACTCCTTCAACATTGCTTATGTGACCAAGGTAGAGCAGCTCCATCATTCCAAATTCACATTTGGACTCTTTGGCAAACAAACTTTCTGATTCAAGGATGCTAAGCACTTCCTCCAAATGCTTAAGATGTTCTTCCCATGACTTGCTGAAAATGAGAATATCATCAAAGAAAATCAACACAAACTTCCTTAACTGCTTCTAAAAGATTCGGTTCATACAAGACTAGAAAGTAGCAAGAGCATTAGTCAGCCCAAACGGCATGACTAAGAACTCAAAATGACCATAATGGCACCAAAATGATGTCTTCTCAACATTTGATCCCCTCATGTGAATCTAATAGTAACCCGATCTTAGGTCAATCTTCGAAAAGAACTTGGCTCCATGTAGCTCATCAATAAACTCATCTATACTGGGAATGGGATACTGGTTCTTGATTTTTTTTGATTCAACACACGGAAGTCCACACACATGCGACTGGTGCCATCTTTTTTCTTCACAAGCACAACTGCTGAAGCGAAAGGACTCTTACTTGGGCGAATGAAACCCATCTCCAAGAGTTCCTTAATGTTTTTTTCAATCTCGTCTTTTTGCTTCTTAGGATACCGGTATGGGGTTGTGATAACTGGCTTGGCCCCTTCTTCAAGTTCTATGACATGCTCAATCCCCCTTTTAGGAGGTCTCACAAGAGGTAGATCGGCAAAAACCTTACTCTTTTTAATGATCAATGACTGAATATTAGGTGGATAGTGCCTCTTCGTTTCAAATAGATTAGCTGGTAGAATCATACACTCCACTACCCACTCAACTTGATCACGACGAATCAACCTTTCCATTCTTTTGAAAGACATGATTCGTGGGCCTCCGTTTAACATTCCTCTTAGCACCACCTTCTTTCCATCTAAATAAAACTTCAACTCCATTGTTTGCAAATTTAGAGAGATCTCTCCAAGAGATTGCAGCCATTGAATACCAAGCATAGCATTAGTATCTCCAATGCTTACAACATAGAAGTCATCTTTGACTTCATAGTTGCCCAGTTGTGAAGACAAGTTAGAAATCTTTCGATTGCAAGAGATATGAAATCCATCTGCTACCATAACTTTGAAACCTTCAAATTCTTCAGTTTTGAGCCCTCTCTTTGCAACCACTCCATCAATGAAATTATGTGTTGCCCATGTATCAATCAACAAAGCAACAATTTGCTGCCCTCCCAGCACACCACGAACCTTGAAAGATTCGTTCTTTTGAAAACTAGAGAGTGGGCAAATGTGCCCCCACCTCCTTGCTCATTTTCAGACTCTTATGGAGCTTTCTATTCATCACTATTTGCAAAATCAAACAGCTGTTCTGAGTAATCAGATTTTGATCCAAAGTCAAAATAAGCCTCCATGTGGTTAGAATGTCCCCTCCCATAGCATCTATGCCCTTTAGTCCATGGCTCTCTACATGTATAACATTTTCCATCTTTTCTAAGCTTCTCACGAAGCTCATCATCCAACTTAGGAGGAAACTTTTTATGCTGACTTGAAAAGTGCTTCTTGTCTTTCTTATGTGCAAGGGGCTTGGACTGAAATTTTGGCCTTGGGGCAGCCAACTCCATGCTTCTAGCTTTTTTGATAGCTTCATCAAGACTTGGTGGATCGAATGCTTTTACCCACCCCTTCAAGGGTTCCATCAAACCTTCTGAGAACAACAAAACAAGTCTTCTTTTAGTGATGTTGGGCACCATCACGGAAAGCCTTTGAAAATCTGCAATGTATGCATCCAATGAGCCATGTTGTTTCAGTTGTGCAAGCTCACGAAACTTCACTTTAGGATCCTTAGTATCAAACCTTTCAATTAGCCTGTTGGTGAACTCTTCATATGTTTGAATGAGGTTGTGGCCAAGAGTGACCAAACCATGACACTACCACTCATGGGCAGCTCCTTCCAAGTGCAAGGTTGCACACTTTATGGCATCTTCTTCAGGCATTGGTATGAGTGAAAGGTAGTTGTCTAGCTTCTTGACCCACGATCCTTGCTGTACACTTATCACTTCCATCAAAATGGGCCAAGATAACCTTCCCAAGAGCTTGATGATAATTTGTTCTAGGACCCATAGGAGCACAGTATTCAACTCTTCCGCCACCCCTATTTTTTTGGTTCATGAATTGATCAAAGGTCCATTGGCCTCTGAGATCAAGGGTAAAGTGACATACTCCATGTAGGCTTGTCTTGCATCATCCACCAAAGATACTCCGGTCTCCGTTGGCGGTTGCTCTCTTTGAGTGAAGGTAGGGAAAAGAGATCTAGGGGCTGATCCTCTAGAGGTTGCCACATGTTGGCCAATAGTTTTGTCTCTCCCATTGACCTCCAAACCATTGTTACCATTGATACCACTATTTTCTCCAACATTGTTTTGTTGAGGTTGGGACTGATTTTGAGTCGCTTGCTAATCCAATTTTGCTAACAAGCGTGACATCATATCCAACATATTATCAAATTTTCTTTTGGCTCTAGCTTCTCTTTCCTCCATTGAAAGTCTGGGACCTTCTGACATTGTTTCAACTACTCTACCAGTACCTCTCAAAGCCTTTGAAAATGTCTCTGCCTCTGGAACTAGTGGATTCTTATACTGAGTTCTTGCTTGACCTCTAGTGTAGTATCTGGGTTCTCTGTCACTCATCTAACAATTGAACTTTGTCACAGGATGGCAAGATCTTGACTTTGATACCACTGAAATAACCCCCTTAGAATTTTTTTCAATTTTAGCCACAACACTTCACTCATTAGCGTTAGCAAAACCAAAACCAGTTGAGAAAAATAACCCTACACCAAGAATGTTCACCAAGATCCCAATGATGGGCGAGGTGATAGCATACGGCGTCAAGGATCGTTAGCAAATAAACTGAAAGTGTTGGAAATTACAATGCTTATGCAACTCGACCACTTATTTAGCGGGAGTAGTTTGACGGCTCGACCGATCAGCACGATGAGGAATACAAAGTATTGAAAGTAATGAGTTGGGTGGCTTGCCGACCCCTTCCGCTTGTTCAACGAGCAGTACAAAAATGAAATGCTGAAAGTAAATGGACAGTGAGGCCTGTCCCTTCCACTAATAGTGGGAATTACAAGATAAAGTGCAGAAATAATAAATGACCGAATCAATACTACTGATTTCAGCCTTACAATGAAGGTAATCTACAAATTACAAGTGATATAGCTGTCCAATCCTCTGCAAATGTTATTAGATATTTCTCCAAACTTCACAAGCCTCCCAAATATGAAAAACATGCCAAAAATAAGAACTTCTACAATCTGATATGAAAAACCAGCACACAGAAAACTCAAACCAGCAAGACTAGAACACTCCAAAAAGCTCCTAACTCCTCCAATACTCCTCCGATTGACATGAAACAAGTTGCAAATGAAACCTAAGAAGAAGGCGCCCAAGTCTTGACAAAGAAACAGCTGCAAACACCAACTATTATTCAATGCACGCATTCCAAGGTACCTACAGACATGGTACGGCCTACCAAGAGGGGCGAACCTCAAGATAAAATCAAAGACTCCTCTAAAATTTTTGAAAACTTGCAATATGAGGCGCCTAGTGTAGACAAATGCATAGAAGCAACACCCAGAACCAGCAAAAATTCACCTAGAGAGCCACAACCAAAAAACTGAAGAACTGTAAAAACACACCAAACATCAAAAAGCATCAATATTAAACAATTTGTTCTTCGGTGTAAAGAATAGTTTCTATCTTAGCTAGTTGCTATCTTTCAAGCAAGAAACTAAGTTGCTAGGAGGTATGCATTCCTCGAAGCGAGTGAGTAACCATTTCGGCAACACTTCGTTGTATTTTCTTCATGGATGCCAAGAATGAAGCCCAACACTCTTATTTATAAGCTTTTCTCCCACAAATTCAAATGTTTTTCCCCCCAATTAGGGCGCCCAACTCAAATTCACATTCACCTTCAATAATTTGCAATTTGCATTTCATTTAGACACCTCTCCAAGTCGTCCATTTCAAGAAGGCAATATACTTTATCAAAATGCAAAATAAAGTATAATGTAGGCATCCAAAATAATAAAGTGAAATACATTAATAAAATCACTTATCTTTCCATTAAGGCGTCCACCAAGCCTTATCAATATTTCACTTTATTAAAATATTTTACCTCACCAAGAGAAGTGCCCAACACAAGCTCTAACCTGCCAAAAATAACTCCAAGAGTGTGGGAGACCAACTACTCAAGCTGACTTGCCTGAAATAGCCTTTGAACTGGCCTGCTGAAACCCTGCTAAAAATAGCACTTACTATAAATAGCATACTACTAAAAATAGTGTCCAAATGCATTTTAACCACATTTTGAGTAGCCGTCGCAACTTACCAAAAATTGTAAGTCCGAAAAAGTTACCTAATTCAGTTGCATGTCACACCACTGCAAAGCTCTCTGAAAACCCAGAAGGAATCCAGAACCTAAACTGCAAACCTCCAACATGCAAGCCTCCAAAACTGCCAAAACATCCTTCTAGAAAATAGGAAACCCTAATTTCTGCTTCCGACTAGCCTGCGGGCCTCCGAGATAGGCTAACGGCCAACTGCACTGATCACTGTTGAGAAGGGGACATTACATAAAAATAGGAAGCCCAAGTCATAATGACCACACTGATTTGGATGGAGTTTCTACAAAGAGACCTAAGTGGTGGGAAAAACTCATTGGTGATGGTCGAGATGAAGAAATGGTCAAGGGTCGATCATCCAAAGGCAAGAGCAAGCAAAACACAGTTAACTTTGCTCTTATGGCCAATATTCAAGGAGTGTATGAGCCACAAGTGTTTGCTGAGGCAAAAGATAAATTTGAATGGGAAAAGGCCATTTAAATTGAGCTTCAAAGTCTTATGAAAAATAAGACTTGGGTTCTTTCAAATCTTCCAATAAGGAAGAAACCCATTGGCTCCAAATGGGTGTACAAACTCAAGTACAAAGCTGATGGTACACTTGAAAAGTACAAAGCACAATTGGTGGCTAAAGGGTTCTCGTAGAGAGAAATTATTGATTATGTGGAACCCTTTACTCCTACAACAAAGATGCGAACCATCTAGATATGTCTAGCCATGGCAGCATAGTTTGGCTAGAAAGTCCACCAAATGGACATGAAGACTGCCTTCCTCAATGGTGATTTACACAAAGAAGTGTACATGACTCAACCTTAGGGTTTTCAAGTTGCAGGAAAGGAGCATCAAGTATGTAGACTGACAAAGGCTCTTTATGGCCTAAAGCAGGCACCCAGGGCATGGTACATAAAGATTGATAGGTATTTGGATCAAAATGGATTTCACCTAAGTCCTTCAAATCCAAATTTATACGTCAAAAGCATAGGCAATGAAATCATCCTTTTGGTCATTTATGTGGATGTTATCATCATTACAAGTAGTGAGGCACATTTGATTGAAGAAATCAAATGTAATTTGTGCAAGGCTTTTGACATAACAAACTTAGGCCTCTTACATTATTGCCTAGGTGTAGGTTTGCAAACAGATGGTGGTATTTTTATTTCTCAGTCCAAATATGCCTCGAGTTTGCTAGACAAGTTCAAATGACGGATTGCAAAATCTCGCCTACACCTATGGAGAAAGGGTTGAAGCTTTCAGCCAAAACTGACTCAAAAGTTATCAATGAGTCAACATTCAAACAACTAGTGGGCAGCCCTATCTATCTTAAAGCCACTAGACCTGATTTGAGTTAGGTTATGAGTTACATTTCTTGTTTTATGACAGCCCTAAAGGTAGAACATTGGGTTGCAGCGAAGCGGGTACTGAGATATGTGAAAAGGACACTTGACTTTGGCATTCTATATAGCAGAAGCAAAGATCCTAGCTTCCTAGGCTAGTTGGATTCACAGATTCAAATTTGGTAGGTTTTGTTGACGACAAGAAATCCACTTTTGGATGTGTTTTCAATCTTGGTACAACTGCAGTCACATGGACCAATAAGAAGCAACAAGCAATAGCTTTTTCCTCGATAGAAGCAGAGTATTGGGGAACCGTCAAAGTAGCATGTGAGGCAGTATGGCTTTTGAGGATGCTTTCAGACATGCAAATGTCTCAAGTAGGGCCTTCACCCTTGTTTTGAGACAATCAAGGGGTGCTAAAGCTTGCCAAGAATCTAGTCTTCTGCAAGCGTACCAAACATGTGGAGCTTTATTGGCATTGTTAAACAGGCATTTCATCAAGCAACTTGTAGAAGATGGATCAATAATGTTGCAATTTTGTCCTTCTAAGATCAAACTACAGACATCCTTACCAAGCCTTTGAGTCCTAATAGATTTGTAAAATTTCAGGATAAGCTTGATGTAGTTAGTAGAATGACCATTAAGGGAGGGTACTAAACAAACATTTTATGTTGTAATGGTCAATTAGCTTTTAGGATAGACTTTAGGATCTTTTTTAATAAAGTCATGTTGACTTTAGATATTTTTCCTATGAGTTGTCATCCTTATCCTTTGTGGTTAAGATATTTGTCATCCTTAACCTCTATGGATAAGATTTATCTTTTTGCTTTATAAGTTGTCAATCTTATCCTATGTGGATCTTATCCTATGAGTTTTCAATCTTATCCTATGAGTTGTAATCCTGTATAAGGATGCTTTTGCTCCTTATTTCTTGATGGATTTTTATGCAATCTTGGTTAACTTTCTGTGTGCTGTTTTTGTAATACATAATAACACATTAAATCATAAGGAGTTTGGCATCTCAAAGTATCTTTGCATACAAGATCATACCTCTTCTATCCAGCCAATATACAAAGGCTAAGAAATGATGTGTTAGCAAGTTTCCAAGTAGAGTTGCACAAAATTGGTGATATGTTTATTATCATTCTATGCCTTTAAGTTGTACTATGCAATTATCAGCATAAAAACTTCATGTTGAAGGCCTGCGAAAAGAAGCATCCTGGTACCATAGCAATAATATAAGAATGAACAAGTAAAGCTAAAAGTTAAACCTGGTGCATAAAAGCTGAGCATACGATTTGCATGGTACCTGCACATAGAAGCCAGTGTCTATCAGACCATTACTCTAAAGATACCAATATATGGTGAAAATCAAATAAGGAACATGCTATGAAAAAATCAGAATTTATGCCATTTAGAATGAAAAGTGAAGAAAATTTAAGCATATAACACCAAGCTCGAGAGACATCAATATCCTGGCCCTTGTGGCGACACAATGTGCAATAAATTAAAATTAGACAAATCCTAAATAACAGAATTTTCTTCTGTAAACAAATGTCATTGTGGTTAAAAAATGAGTGGGTAAAATATCTAAAACATATATGTGCATAAAAACAAAAAGTTGGGAGTATGGAGGATATGTGTAAGAAAAGAGGAGAACAAACAAAGAGAAGAATAAATATCCTTCCAATAAGAAATATTATTTGAAGGTCCACTCATTCATAATGAAATTTGATTCCTTATCAAAGAAAAAAATTGCATTTACATCACCATCTCATATTTGCTAATGATCGCTAGCTTTAATATATGTGAAGCATAGCCAATCCATGCTTGGGCTCAACTAACATGGGAAGTATTCTACAAATCTAAACAAATTCAAAATGAGTTTAGAAAGATAGTTTAATGAACAATCAGAGAACAAACAGGATTAGTGTGTCAACCTGGCCAGTAATTACTATTCTGCAGGGAAGCTGGTGCTCTACCCTGGATGCTACTGTGTACCTTTCTCTCATTTCTGAGCCTGGTTTTGTAGGGGTGAGAATGCAATGGAAGAAATATTTCAAGCAGGTAAGGGTATTCATTTCACTAAGTTAAAGCAAAAGAACGAGATATTCAGGATTACATGGTTTTACCATTGTGTATGGTATTTTCTTGAAGAGTCCAGATGTGGTAGTGGTTTTCCTGGGTTGGAGGTGTTCCAATTTATGCAGCCTAAAGATATACAAGATTTTATGAATACAAATAAATATATATTGTTTAGTGTTTGTAAAGACACACAAGCTGGTTAGAGATCACTTCTTTGTAGCTCCAACTGAGCAAAGGGTAACTCAATCATTTTGTAAGAACATTAAAACCCTGAGTGCCTATGTTGGATTTGAATTCACTCTTGTCATATCTGTAGAAATATAACCCTGCTGTAATTTTTTCTGGGTTTTCATTGTGTAAAATGCCTGGCATCAAATTTCTGTGTCAATCTTGGCACTTGCACATAATGTAGTGGATTTCGAGTGGACCACTGGTTGGCAAACAGATAAAATGGAATTATAACATTAATTATTACTCACAAAAGAATCAAAATTGTCAGAGGTGAAATGCATTGGCTTGCACTTCAAATCTTACTTTTGCATCAACTTTGCTTTCTGTGGGGTATCACTTGATTGAATGAGCTGAAATGCTCAAACCAAAAGCACTGGGTTAATGAGTGGATATCTATCTACTGATCATCTCCTTTGGCTACTCCAAAGGGAAAAGCTTATTTATGGCCTTGTCATTTCAGCTTTCTGATGCATAAACAACATAAGATGTTTTTTTGGTAAGTCACAGATTATATTATGCACAGAAGAAACAGCTACTGCAATAATTTAAGAGAACGGCAGTGTTGCTGTTGGCTCCGAGGTGTTACACCTGGTTGATTGCCTTTCAGTGGGAGTCAACTCTATCTGAAACAAAAACGCTTCCTTTATTTAATGTATTCCTGCAATGATGGTCAATATTTAACCCAATATCATACCAAGCTACCTCAAATAAGTCATTATTTCTCTAAGAAGTTCTGGTTGTCATTGAGGCTCAAGAGGCTTTGTAACCAAACGCAGTGTCTTAACAATTTGTTTGGATCTGCATGGCAATGTCTTTTCATGCTCTGGAGTATGAGCTAGCATCAAATGCTAGGGGTGTAATTGCCATTTTGGTTTTGCTCTTACAATTTTTTTTTCTTTGTATTGAATATAGTTTAAGGTCCATTACATATCATGTATATGCCTAGCCGGCATTAGGATCATTACAACATCAATGCAGTTCCATATCAGGGAATTTACAGTATCAGCATTTTACACAGCATGATAGATACCATCTTACAAATTTTTTGATTCATGATGCCATATTTACAATATAAGGGAAATCAAGATCAAGCTTTGAGTAAATCCTTCTGTGTCTCCTCTTTGTTTTTCTGACTTTCATAAGACCAGGACTTTATCATCAAACATTGACCAAAGCCCATGATCTTCCTTTTCAGATGTAAACTTTTCCTATTCATCAGAGGCTTTTCAGTTCTAAAAACTGGTACTTCTGAATCTGAAACATAAGGTATCCATAAGATTCCTAAACTCGTATCTTAATGATGGGCATATATGCATCAAAGTTAAGAAACTAAAAAACACGAAAAAAAATAAGTCATTTCAAATTTCTTTTTATGCAATACAGTTATTGGTTGTCCATCACCAACGAATGTTTCTTTTCATTGGATTTGATTTCCTGGGGTTTATTGTTAATGTTAACTGAATTTCATGATTAGAATAATTCATCTGATGGAATCTCTTTGGAATTATGACTAGGTTATTAACTGATTTGCCACTAATCATTATCTGAAACTACATAAAAAAAAAATCAATATGCAGACTGTTCCTTCCATAACACCATTACTTGGCACCAGTCCTATGGATTTAGAATTTGAATCTTGATTAATAATTCTGATCATTTACAAAAATTAGAGGACAGCTGAGCAGGTGATTAAAACCAGTGAAGATCAATAGAGATAAAGTAACAACACATCAAACAAAACATTAGGAGCATATAACACTCAGAAGCCTGCAGAGAAGCATTTGAGTCTAGAAGAAGCTTAAGAGATTAAGTGTTGAGATTAAGGGCTCATTTCTATGCAAAATACCCTTGGAAATCGTGGCAATAATTTTCTTCCTTCGAGAGCTGAATCTGATCACAACACGTTTGGTGATCCAATATTAGGGATTCAATTGCTTTTCTTAATAGTAAATACAAAATTCGCCGATCTGTAAGTGGACAAGAAAAGCATAAGTTTTTAAATCTAAGTGTATCCTTTCACTACTAGAATTATCAGGGCTATACACATAAAGGCAGTAAAAATTAGTCTCGTGTTCAGTTGAAAAAAGAAAAGTAATTTGTTTTAAAGAGAATACCCCCAGATCGTTAGGCCTTAAAAAAATGTGAATCTCTATAAAGATTGACAAGCAAAACTGAATTATATCTACAAAGAATCTTCCTCTGTTCTGGTACCCATATAGAAGTAGATATATATCATTATTATTATTGTGCATCTAAATATTGTATTGTCTAATTGATTAAATATATATCTATCTTTATAAACAGGGAGAGAAAAATCGTCTTCCTCTCTTTTGGTATTTACATAAAAATAGATATATATCATCAATGTGCATCTAAATATTGTATTGTATACTATCTCTATAAATAGGAGGGACAAACCATCTTTCCTCTCTTTTGGTATATCTGGATCTATTATATGATATGTCTAATTGCCAACTAATTAGAATTTTATGCTACAGAAATTGATAGAAATCCTGGAACTTGGCCAATAGGTCATATATGCCAGCACTTGCATGAGGGGGCATCTATTACTATGGAAAGGCACTTGACTGATAGGATCAGGGACCCAACATCATCTCTCAACTCACTATTGATGTTCCAAATCACTGACTAAACTATAGAATAGTTGCTGGTTGGCTGGACCTCTACAGAAATCAGGGATTCACCCATCAAGGATCATATAAGATACTTCCCGGGCTCCTATGCCTGTATCAAATGCTCTTCCTCTTTGCCAAACTACATGAGGTCTACCACATGTAGGAGTATAACCTATATAACACCACATTTCTATCCCTTTGTCCTAATGACATGAATGCCTACTGACATGGCTTGCACAAGTAGGCCCTCTAGTGAAGAGACGCAAGGCTCATGATCTACTCCATCCACACAAGCAAAGTCAAGCAACTAGATAGAATAGTAGCAGCTCATGTGTTACATCCGTCAATTGGTGTAATGTCCCCTACTTGGAGTATGCCTGAATTTGCCTTAAGTGACAATTACACAACATAAAATTGTTTTACAAATAATATTCCATAGTAAATTATATAATAGATATTGAACTTAAGAATAATTGAACTATTATTATTTATGAAATGATGAATAACAACTGAAGCTTGAATCCAATCTACAAACTCTTTTCCAATAACCAATCATGGTAGGGATTGGAGAGAAACGCAAGATAGGGCGCTAGAAAAACTATTCATCACAATTAAGCCCAAGGGTGTGCTCATAACCCCCCCTCCCCCTCCTAGCCCCAAGTGGCGAGAACATCCAACCAAGACAATTCCATCCAACTTAGGGTTGTGTAATCGTTGTGACCTTTTCACACATCGCCCCATTCAGATGGGGACCCCCTTATTTTTGCTCCGTTCCGGTCTTTTGGCTTGGGTTTTTCCTCGCTCTCTCGCTCTGTCTCTTTTTTTCTGGTGTCTGTCTTTCCGGGGGGTTGTGCCGTCATTGAGCTTAAATGTGAAGATATTGGCCAATTCTAAAATTAGGGTTTCATCATTTTTGGTCAAGTCAAGGTCAAGTAGGGCCAGTAAATTGAAAATTGAACTTAGCAATGTTGTCAGTAGACATCCAGCAGGCTTCCAGCCAAATTTCATCAGATTCCAAGATACTTACTATTTTAGTAAGCCCGCACTCGGGTAATTTGTCATGGATTCCAATCATCACAATGCTCAAAGTACACATTAGACCGGGCTTTTCAGATGACAAATTTGAGCAAAATTG
>VDFB02343464.1:0-17232 GCA_007258455.2 Sequoia sempervirens | reverse complement strand
CAAAATCTTATCGACCATCTCGAGGGGGCATATACCTATCAATATTCGACAATCAACATCTGGGGTAAATTTCAAAATTCTTTGAAGCAATGCATAAAACACATCACTTCAAAGATGGGCAAAATGTATACACCTAAAAATGGTCACATCACACAATCCGGTAATTAATTAAATATTTTAAATATTTAATTAAATCTCTGAATTCCATCTGCGTATAAATAAATTTAAATAATTTATTTATATTTGTTCATTCTTTCATTTCGATTAAATAAATAAGTTTATTTAATCACTTTTCTTATTCGTTTCTTAATTAATTAAATAAACATTACGATTTATTTATATTAATTATCAAATAATCTTGGCTTGAATATTTTATTCAAATAAAGATTAAATATTCTTTTCTTCTAAAGTCTATTCACAATTAAGTATTTCAAATATTTAATTAATTCCTCTAATTCAATTTAATCCTTCCATTTATAATTAAATATCTCAAAATATTTAATTAATTCTTCTAAAGTCACATCACAATTAAATATTCTAAAATATTTAATTCAAATCTTCTATAGTTCTAAAATCAAAAATCAAACTCACATCAATGAAATTAAATAAATTTATTTATTTAATTAATATTTGCATTATCTTCAACAACCGAGAAACAAACTACCGAAACAGAAAATTGAATTCCTCTGTTCCTGTGCAAGCTTGTTCCCGTGGGTTGAAGACATGCATCCATCCTTCTCTCCAACCTCTCAATCTCTTCCATTTTCCTCTCAACCTCTCCATCTCTCACCATTCAAACTTACCAAACAACCTTATAGCCGTTGATTCTTGCTAGCCAAGATTGTGCCTACAAAAAAAACTATAAATAGGACTGTCGGATCTTTGAATTGATATAGAAGCTTTCAACAGAGAAACTATAGTCAAATAGATCTCAAGCATCCATAGCATAGTCTTACAACATCTATAGTTTTTAATATCATAGCATATCATGGCCAATCATCCACATAGTTTAGTTTCAATTTACAGCCCCTGTGTATAATCCACAGCCCCTGCACATATCCGTATCAGCATTCTCCACCAGCATATAGGATAGAGAACTTCCTTTGCATACTCATTCTGCAGATTGCCATTTGGAGAAGCCAAGCTTACACAATCTGAGAGCAGCAGCTTCAAACAAATCTTTGGAGATAGAGGAAGATGGAATGGCCTCAAGAATCTCAAGCATTCACTCCACTCTAATTTCTTCAGCTCTAAAGTCTCCATTACTTGTGTTTATTGTTTCCACCTACTACATATTAACACACACAACATTATTTCTCTTGACACGTATGTCTCTTTGCATGGGATGTTAATCGTTTATTCTAAGTTTGATATATTTGTACTCAACAGATTACTAATTTTTGGCATGTATTCTCCTCTTTTTTTCTTGACTTGAGTGTTATTTCAATCTTTTGAAATTCAAGCATACTAAAATTGGTCTCTTGATGCATGGCATGTATTTTCCTTTACATGCGCATACAATTAGTTTTGTATATTTTATTAAAGTAAATTAGATTAAGCTTTAATTTTGTGAATTAATGTAGTAGATGTGTATACCTATTTGTGTATACATGTTTATTAGAAAAAATTGAATTCAAATTGTTTGCATATAATACAGTGAAAGAGTTTATTTAGAACAGTGTATTCTTAAACACATTTTTAAGTAATCTTAGTTTATTTAGTTTTAAAGAATGCTGAAATTAGATTTGATTTCTTTTAGAACAAATAAACATTTATATGCAATATTACAGCTATAATGAAATTTGAATCTTCTATTTGTAAAAAGTTTTTCTTTCTTTATAAGTATGGTCATATTGTCCTTTTAAATGAATAGATAATTCTTAATATTTTGTACAAATGAATATGGCTTTAAATTGGTTAATTAATGGGTTGTTGCCTTGAACTATTCTTTTATTATTGATTTGGTGTCAAGGAAATTTTTTGTGAAAGAATATTTTGTTTGTGTTAGAGAATTCTTTGAATGAATTGATTGATCTATTTAAGTCATTAAGACTTGAAGGTTATATATGTTGGGTAATGATGTTTTTTGTTAATGATTAAATAGTTATTACTATGTTATTGAGTTTGTAAGTCTTCCAGAGACTAGGAATGGAAACTTGTTTTGTAAAGCTTTTTGTGCTTGTAGCTTGATGTACAATTACAATGATTTGATTTGGGACTTAGCCTTGCATAATTTGTTGTTACCTTTGAGGTATTATGGAAGCTTTAAGGTCTATGTCCTAATTGAAATGTGTACGTTCCTGGTTCTGCTTAATGTGCAAGATAGCTATCCTTTGTAATTGTTATAGAGTTATGTTATTAGGAAGAGTGGCTTTTGACAGGGGCTGGAACCTTAAGAGGTAACTAGGGTAACCTATCGGGAGTTTATTATTAAGTGAAAACTATAATAAATGTACTTGTGAATGGATGGTGTTCATTAATTAATTCAGATAATTGGGATGTCTCACCTAGTGCCTTAGTGCTTATATAGATTAAGGGTAGGTTGATATGGCCTAGAATGGCATGATTGTATACTTTGTCTTCTTGAAAGGTAGTTTGATTCTACATGAGTTTTTTTAGGGGCCGAAAATTGGTAGAAATTGTGGATGTGAAAATCTGCATTTTGGTTGAAATCCTAACGCACAAAGCATGATTAGTATTTTAAAACAAAGCCAATAATCAACATTCCTATGAAATAAATCAGCATGCTTCATGATGCAATCAAAACAACGAAGGATTAGATAAACTAATTGAAAGCATACAATAAAACATGATGTAAATCATATCTCATAGTGAATTGGTGCTTCTATGGAAAGAAGCCCTTTCCCAATCCTTTGCTAAGCTCCATGATGAAAATGATATAAAAATGCTTATGAGGATGATATGAGGTGGGAAAAATTAGTTCTCAATTGAAGAGAGTGACTTTGCATTAGCTTTGTGTATGATTTGTGGAGAATCAACCCTCTACTTATAGATTCTCAATTTCAAAGAATGCTCATAAGAGAACAATGTGGGATAAAGATTTGGCCAATGAGATGAGACCACTTGTCAACTTGTCATAGGTTGAGGAATGAGCACATTTTGGTCAATGTGCCAAAGAGGGGGAGATTCAAATTTGAAAGGATGAGTTAAATGCTAAGCTTGACTAGTGCAAGAGACATGTAAGAGCTTATTAATTGCTTTGTTGGATGTACATGCCAAATTGGAGGGAGACTCAAAATTGGAGAATATTCTCTTTTTATGCCAAGATGAAAGTAAATAAAGATTTTGATAAATCAATTAAATGCAATTTCATGTGCAAGTGGCAAAATCTAGAGAATACAAGTGATTAGGATTAGCATTTAATCATGGATTAAATTAATTAAGATACTGCTAGATGTTTTTTACCCATTTGACTTAGATTTAGGGATTTAAATCAAATCGAAGGGAGATGAAAGGTGATAAAGATTTAGTTAAATAAATATTTGATTTATTTAGCTAATGGGGATAATGATAGGATCAAATTAAATAAAGTTAATTTATTTAATTTTAGATGGACGATCCTTAGAGATTAAATCAATTAAACTTGGTTTATTTAATTGATGGGCGAATATGAACTAATTAAATGCATGATGTCAATTTCACGTGTCTACATTTTTCCCCTCTTTGAAGCAATGTACTTGCTATGTTGGTTCAAAGAATAAACTTGTCGCAAACAAAATTCAAAAAATTTCTATTTTTTTCGGATGCCCCAGCAAAAAGAAGTACACTGGTACATTTCCCCCTCGAGAGATCGAGCGAAAAGATTCAATGAGGGTCGATCTCGTGATAAAGAGGTTCAAGATGGGATGTATGGATGGTTATGATGATGATTCCTATATGATTATGCAAATTTATGATTTTGTGAGATGCTTAGACTAACAGATCTATATTATGATGATGATTATTTATGTGAGATGATATGTAGAATGTTGATGGTTTGTGGATGCAAGATGGATGCATGATGGGTGCATTGGTGATGATGATTAACTATTCATGAAGTGATGTTAGTGCGGAAAAGAAGACATTAGATGATGACAAGAGGATCCAACAAGCCAACTTTATGAGAGATGATGATGAGAAATGGATGATGATAGATGGATGATTTGTTTATCAAGGATTGGAATTTTTAAAAAGGGCTAATTTCATCTTTTTATAAGCTTGATAGCACACATAGGCACGATGCATCACAGCAAAGAACCGTGATGCATGCTTGTACCTAGTGTGATGGACTTGACTCGACAGATAGGAGTATTCTTATTCACACTTGACATACAAAAACCTTGCTAGGATGTACCTAACAAAGAGAGTATTCGCCAAGTTATTTTACAAGAATGTCCAACAAGCACAATAGACAAAAGATAATGATAATTGCCCCATTCCTATCTCTAAAACCCTTCAGTTGGGATATCAGCTTAGAGGTCCTTGGAATGAGCCGCAATAAGATAAATCAAGAGAAAAGATCAAGTATGCAAACAAGCCAATGTTCTTCATACCTTGAGCCAAAGGGATGTGTTTTGATAGGATAAGAATCCACGTGATATCCAAAAATGATGCCCATTATCGAAACGATATATCCTAGGACATGCATTGTATAGGATGATGATGTATTTGATAAGTTGATTGATATATCGCTGATATAAGGCCTCAAGATTGACACATGTTTGAAAATGATCAAGAGTTTGATTTTGCATTTAAAGGTTTGTTGCTTCGACGACCCACGATTGAGGCTTGCTTTTGTTGATTGTTGTGGTTGTTTCCATTTGTTTTCACCAAAGGATGAAGGTGACGCATCACTTTATTATGGATGATTGATTATTTCCGAAAGGAAAGTTTAGATGTAATTCTGATGGATTTTCAACATTTGGATGTTTTGAGATTTTGCCACTCGTTTTGAGGCTTTTTTTTTTGGGTTTTCAAGATTTTACAAATGTTTTGATTTTTTGATTTTTGCGATGTTTTTGGGGTTTTGATGTTTTTTTGAATGTTTTTGGATTTTGATGTCTCGAGGGCTGATCAAAGATTAGCCTTGCCTACGTTTAAGCTCATAGATGACGTAGTTCAAATTTCCATGTTTTTGATATTTTCTTACTTTTATGAATGTTTTTGGATTTTTCAATATGTTTTGGATTTATTTGGATTTTTTGTGTCGCGGGGGCTGATCAAAGTTTAGCCTTTCCTACGTTTAAGCTCCGAGATGACGTAGTTCAGATACATTGTTTTTTATGCTTTTTTGACTTTTTAAAGTGTTTTTGGATTTTTTGATGTTTTGGATGTTTTTGGATTTTTCGCACGATTTTGACAATTTGGATATGGATATGATATTAGTGCTTTGTTTGGGAGTTTGTTGAAGACCAAGCTAAGGTTGATTGGTCGAATTGATGGATTGATGATGATGATAACATTGTTGAGGATACACAACAATGCAAGGATTTGATTGATCAGGATTGATGATGATAACATTGTTGAGGATGCACAACAATGAAAGGATTGATTGATCAGGATTGATGACGATAACATTGTTGAGGATGTACAACAATGCAAGGATTGATTAATCAAGATTGATGATGATAACATTGTTGAGGATGCACAAAAATGCAAGGATTGATTGATCAGGATTGATGATGATAACATTGTTGAGGATGCACAACAATGTAAGGATAGTGTTAAGCAACACAAGGATATCCTAAGATGATTTTTTTTATTGGATTTGATTGATCATGATTGATGAAGCTTGATTTGGAACAAAATTTGTTTGAATTATTTGATGTGACATTTAACGTGCAAATTAGATGCGACTGATAGTGATTATTTGGATTGATGTTTGATGAAAGATAAAGCCTGATAAGGAACATCTTGTCAAAATATGCCATGGGCTAGTGATTTGGATTCTTACTCACAAGTGGTGGAACAATTTTATTTCACGTTTGCCAATGTTCAGATCACCACATAAGATGGAGGAGATAGATCAAGATTTATTCCTGAAGCAAGATGTGAATATATGCCCCTAGTGTCTAGAAATGTAGGGAATGTTGTGGATGGATGCTCAAATAAGTGTATGGATGGATGGATATGGTAAGCACACAAAGGATGCCAAGGATTATCTTGCAATAATATATGGTGTTGAGATAAGGAATGCTTCATTGGATAATGCTTCACAACTCAGATAACATTGGATAGGATAGGATCAATGACCCATGTCAAGATGTTTACCATAAACAAGTGTAAAGTGTGCCCCAAAATTTCATCAAGATCAAGATAACTTGGATGATAGATGTAGATAGATGAAAATGGATTGAATAAATGGCTTATGGATGGATGGATTTATTATGAATAAGATGGATGGGATGCTAGATTTATTACAGATGGGATGAGATGCTTTCACGTGAAGTGGCACACATAGATGCTTGATTCTACATATGACGCTTGTTTTCTAGTTTTTCATCATGGTCTTGCCCAAAGCGCCACCGTAGTGGTTTTCGCTAGAGGATGATTTTTTTCTCTTTATTGTTTTCAATCATTTTTCTAATTTTTTGATGTTCATATTTTTTATTTTTTGTATTTTTTTGAAAGATTTTAATCTTATGTTGAATCACAAGGTGTTGCTGATGTAGATGCCCTTGCCATAATGTGCCATTTATATCTTGCTTGAAGAAGTTGCTTCGCTAAGATATGCGCACTTGAATACAACTTTTGAGATTCTTGATCTGCCTATTGATAATCAAGCTAACTCTCACTGCGGTGCACATTGCAATAGAGTGCCTTCAAAAATCCTTATGATGAAGGGTTTTTGCCAATATATGGTCAATGTGAGAATTGGATATCATGCATGGAGGCATGGATGGAGTGTGTTTAGGAATAAAAGATGGATTGGTTGATAGCTTTGAACCTTTGACTCTCCAAACTTGGGAAGATGAGAAATGATGGGTGGATATGAAAGGTGTGGAATTAGGACCAACTGCTTGATACACTTTGTACATCACTTAAAAATCTTTCTTTTTCTTTTGTGGACATCTTTGATGGATACTTTTCCCTTTTTTATTTTGCTCTATAGCTTCTTTGACTAATGGAGTTTAATAGGGATAATCTTTCTTTGTATATTTTGGTATCCATGCATATTTGATTTGTCCATTTTGCTTCTCAGCTTCTTTTGCTTTGATAACTTTCTTTGTGCTTTGATTCACATCCTTCATTTGATGTTGGTCACAACTCATGGATGGGGTGATGGGTGGATGAAGATTCATGACATGGCTGGTTGTAGTATCGGCATCAGTTTCATCACAAGGATTCTTTGTGCTCCCTATGTTGACATTTTATTGAGATGAAGTTGCCCCCAGTATTGTGGAAGTAGTACCTTCATACTTTGATTCCACTTGTTCTAAGATATCTTGTTTAGAATGCATTCTCTGATAAACAACCACTGCAGATGATGTTGTTTCAATTTGCTGCTCCGCTAACTCTGAATTATACTATTCTGTTTGACTTGTTTCCTTGAGTGGATAATGCTGGATATCTGCATACATGTTGTCCCCAGTCTAAATTTGGGATATATCTAATCTTGATGTTGACAAATTAGTTTGACTGTAGGAATCAATAATATGATCTTTTTGTGTAATAATGTCAAGAGTAAAGGGATCTTGTTCTAAATGAGGATCATTGACGTGTCCATCCAAAGAAAGCATCTCATGGGTAGATGGAGGAGTATGTGCTATGTGAACATCATTTGCGACATCTCGTATAGATAGGAGAGTGACCATTAGATTATTGTAGTATCTTAGAGATACAAATTCTTGATCTTGAATGATTTTAGAGTTGCTTTCAACATGCTTTGGATCAAGTTCTTGACATGGGTCAGTTTCAAAGGATGCATTGCTTACAAAGGATTCTTGGATGTCATCATTAGGCATGGGGAATGGCTCAATATCCTCTTGATATTTGAGTGGACTTGGATCAAGTGTCAAGTTGAGGATTCCTTCAGTATCTATAACCATGAGGTCAAAGGGGGTCAACATGTCTTGGAAAGGACTCACTGCTTAGACTTTGGTGAAATATGTTGACTATTCTTTGGAATGAATTCTTGAGATATGTCCTCTAACTCATAAGGTGATGTAGAGACATTTTCAACATGATCATAGGGCAACAGATCATGCATTAGTGTCAATAGGATCAAATAATCCTAACACTTTTGAAATAGATCACTAAAAAGTGGATCTTGATGTATGGTGAGTTGATCATCGGTGGGGTAAAAGCATCTCAATGTGCTCTTTTGATCTATTAGATCTTGAACATTGTTTTCAACAATTGTGGTGGAGGGATTTCCAAATGTCTTCAACCATAGGGTCAAATGATGCTGGATATTTCTTGAATTGGATCATTGTTAGTTGGTGGATTTGATCATGATTGAAAGTGACTCTTGACATATGTTGATTTTATCATTCTATGAAGTAGACATAGTTTCAAGGTGTTTAGTGGTGGATTGATCTTGATCCTTGTTCTCAACAGTTGTGGTGGAGAGATTGTCAATGCTATCACTAGTGGTTGAATGTTCATCATTATCCCCAATAGTTATCATATTTCATGTTTGTGCTTGTGTTTGAGAGGCTTGGGAAGCTTGAGAGGATTTTTGCACTTGTTGATCTTGTGTTGCTTGTTGTATGGCTAGATATTGTTGGATACGGCCTTTGCAGGCCCGGTGAGCTTTCGTGCACCTTATATCATTGTCTTGCTGCTACTCTTGGTTTGGGTGGTAGTGGTGGTGGATCGGAATTGTATTGATGCAGCGACAAGTGGGATAGGGTGGTTGGAGTGATCGAGGTGATAGGAATGGTCGGAATGACTGAGGTGATAGATCCTTGGGAGACCATATTTTGATTTGTCAAGATTGATGTTGTTATTTGATTAGATACCATCTGTTGGTACGATGTCGATGGTATATTCAAAGTATTTGATGTGATGGCTTGATTGGTGTTAGGTGGATTGATTTGGAAGGAGTGATTAGTGCTAAGTAAAGGGGGAAGCCCTAAACCAAGGAATGATGTTGATATGGATAATGGTGGTGGAGATGTCTCTTGGCACAATGACTCAACTATTTTGGTAAGTGTAGCAATTTGATCTTGCCAAATTTGATCTTGATTTCAATCTTGACTTTGATATAGTTGATTTGGCTTTTGTTCAAGCAGATTTTGATGCATACTTGTGGTTTTTGAATGGATCATGGACAAATCTGATTTTGGACCTTGTTCTAATTTGGGATGATGTCTGTGATTTGGTATGATAGCTTGAAATGGAACATTGTTGGTGTTGGGAATCACATTGCCTTGATTTAGGTAACTTCGATTTTTGCATGGTGTTACCTGACTTGGAGTCACATCTTGTTTGGATTTTGAACAATATTCGTGATGATTTGCAAACATATTTATCCCAAAGTTTTCCAGATTCATGTTTGGAAAACTTGTACTTCGTACATTCTCATTTGGCATGTAGGGATTTGGTGGGATGAGGTTCATTTGAAGGCTCATGCATTGATTGTTTGGTTGGTGGATTTGTAGGTTTGGACTTGGATTTAAATCTACCATTGGGAAAGGTGTCCCAAACTTCGATTTGGGCATACTCACATTTGTTGTACTATTGACATTTGTTGAAGGTAATGATCCCATGTACGGTTTGTATGGATGTGAGTGTTGATAATCAATTGGCATTGTAAGGATTTGATAGCTTAGTTGAGTTGGATTAGTCATGATCTATGGATCAAGTTTATATTCCATGTTTCTCTTGTGTTTTGACCTTGTTGCAAAAGTGACCTCTAAGGTTCTTAGGAACAACGACTAGATGAAGGATGAAAAATGGGAAATGATATGAGTGTTGAACGTTTAGGAACTTTGGATCAATGCTAGACTTGGGGTTTGATTTTGATTGGTTTGATTGGATAATGAACTTGTAAACCCTAAGATGTTGGATGTGATCTTAGGATGAACTTTTTCAAAGGATTGCTAATTCAATTAAATGTATGAGAAAGGATGCATCCCATACACCTAACTAAACAAGGTGATTTTGATTTTGATGATCTACCCAAGTCTAGAATGATGTTTCCAAAGCTCTAAAGTTGTTTGGTGGGATGAATTTTGATAAATGTCTGGGATGGGTGAAATGTTTGATTTGATCCTAAATGAACCTAGGAAGGACTTGTTTCAGAGACCAAGATAGTGAAGAACATGCCTTTCTCTAAAAGTAATTCAAAATAAAAGATCAATGTTTGCATGAAAACCATACAACCAAAAGATTCCAAGCACATATGTGGGGTCCAATTTATTTAATCTTTGTTTAATGGATTCTTTTTACCACAAACACACTTTTGATTATATTTTGAATCTAGATGTCTAATGTCTCAACCTTCCCCTTATCCCACAAAGTGTATTATGCAGAAACCAAGGAAATTCGAGGCAAGAGTTACCTATTATTGACCTTAGTAGGAGAAAATTGAGATGAAATCCAAATGATTAGAAGCCTCTAAGGATATGAATCCCAAGGGTAAGAAATATCATGTGAATTGTTTCAAGGATATTTGCTTCTCCTAAAGGGTTTGAGATTTGATGCTCATGTTGAATGTTGGTTTTCCAATGTTTTCGATCAAAAGCACTATGTTTTCAAACTGACTCACAATAAATATAACATCCTAGCTCAATTGGTACATTTTCCTTGGTGGGCTTGCCTCATGCCCTTAGTAGTAGAAGAGATTATTTTACATGCAAACAAGGAAAATATATAAAGGAATGTTAAGAATGAAGTCTTAACCTCAATATTTTAACCAAGATTAGACATGGCAAGTAACTTCTTGGAATCTAAGTTCCAATGCACCACTTTGATAAACTTGTTGGACGGACTGGTTGGTTGCTACAAACAAGGGTTCTAGTTCAGACTTTCCATTCATGGAGATTGAACCATACGTCGAGAGTCCCTTTTCAGATCCATCTCATCGGAGTCAGCATCATGATATTGGTGTTTCTTCCAATACCCACATTTATATCCCAGCTGGAAATACTCTCAGGTTCAGAGTGTTACTAGTTGAGTCATTCCCTTGGGTGAGTACTTTTCCCCCAAGGAAGACCCTCTAAGATAGAAAAAAATGAGCAAACATATTCATAGTTTGATCAACCTTCGTTTAGAAACAAAGGGAGAACACATGCAATAGGTTTACTCACACTTGAAAAGTGTTTTGTTTAGTTTTTAAACCCAAAATGAAGTGTGGAGGCAATCTTTTATGCAACTTAATGTCATCAAAAATAATTTTGATTCTTAAGATCACCGTGAAGTGCGAGAGAAGTGCATACGCCTTTTTAGATGAGATTATTTTGCAAAAAAGATTACAAAAACATGAAAGAACTTGTTCATTTTAACTTTCAAAGTAGTGTTGAGTTCGTTTTAAGCACCAAAGGACAAATAAGAGTTGTTTTGTTCAATTTTTAGCCCAAAAGTAAAAGACTAGTTAGTTTCTAACATTCAATTTTAGACCAACTTTGAAAAGATCAAGACAATGATTTTAAATCTAAATTGAAAGCAAGTTGTCCTAAAATAGAAAACAAAATCAGGAAATGAATGCCTGAAGTTATTGCAATAAGCATTAAAAAATTCTTTTTTCCAAGTTCAAGTCCCTACTTTTCCAACTTAAATTTGCTTGTTAGTTTCTTGATTTCCTTTCAGCATCTTGCTACTCCATTATCTTCAAAAAAAATCTGCAAATTAGTTATCAATATATTCAGATCTACAAATCATTAATCAACATATTCAAGAAACATTTCAGAAAATAGATCACTCCCATAAAACAAATGTTAAAATTTGATAGTTCGTTGATTTGATAGTTTGCTAATTATGCACTCAAAGAAAACATCAATATTAGTGCAAAGAATCATCAATATTGAGATCTAACAACAATATGACATTGACCACCAATTGTTAGAGAAATTAAATGGAAATGTGTGCTCCAACAAATTCCACCTAATCTCGCTTTTAATTTTTAATTGCTTTCACAATCTAAATACCTGATAGCTATAAATAAGATCTAATTTCATGACTTAAATGCCTGACATAAATTCACAGATTTGAAAGATGGTAGTCTAATTTTGACCCTATTATCAATTTACCCTTACAACACCATTGTGATCTCCAAGACATTCAGGCTTATGAAAGAGATTGGACAAAAAGCAGAATATAGACAAAGAATGATTAATCGCCAGAACCTTTAATCCCGCCAGCGAATGATATGCCCCACGACGCCCAATGTCAAAGCATTAAAATCAACACAATGAATGCAATATTCTAGGCTATACTCATATGGAGAAAATCAAGGGTACGCTCCAAGTTGGAGAAAATTCCAGAAAGAAATGTTAGAGCATCAAAATTCCACGTCAAAGCATTAAAATCTTAATCAACAAAGTGAATATAGTTATGTTAGGTTATACTCAGATGAGAAAATCAAGGGTATGTGCCAACTGGGTCGGCACCTACTTGCAAGTGGTGACTTTATGGTATTGAGCCCTTGAAGTGTAATCAAAGCATATAGGAAGAAACATAGCAGCCAAGTATGGGGCCTACAAAATGTTCCTTGTCATCTACTTAAATATAGTAGCATTTAATGAAGGAAAATAGCTTACCATTGTGCCCAAAGACTCGAAGATTATTTTAACCAACAAAGACCTTTTTCCCCACTACTGTTGATATTGAAATGATGATAATCCTTATGTCAAGAATGATGTAGCACCTTCAATTCTCAAGATCGAGTGTTGAATACACCCCTGTTTTGGCAATTGGGAGAAATTCATAGCCTCCACATTTAATTGCTTTTTTTTTAACTGTTCTTGATAGCAGCAAATGGAGATATGCATACAGGCATCAATCAAAATTTTCAACAGACACAATGCTGCAAGAGAATAAAGAGTGTCCTTCAAGAAAGATATGGCATCATTATTCATCGCTTTATTTCTTATCTATCACATGGGGTTGATGGTATATATTAGAAGTGAGCTTCCCATGGCATATATCAAGAAGAGTGTTCTTTGTCTATGATAGAGGAAGAAAAAACATGGGTGATCAATTGACAACAACTTTTTGCACTCTTGATTTTGATGATGAAAATTATTGTATGGTCAGGTGAGGTCTTCAGAGCCAAATCCTCCAGCCTTTCATCATTCAAGAACATGATCATAGAATGGAATAGAAGAGTATTGTGCAGACACCAAAAATAGCATAACATCAAATCTTCATATCTTTCACAATGTCCCTTCTACCTGCATGCAAATGGGAGCTCACGCGTGGAACCTGTCCCCTAAGAATAATTATGGACTAAAGGTATTAAATGTTCATATCAAAATAATGACTTGCATATTTTCTTGTCTCGCACTATTTATAGAGCTTTGAGGCTAGTGGAAGACAGAAAGGTGAAAGCAATACCATCTGGACTTGTGGAAGCATACGAGATTGCACAAAAAATGGACAAGAATCTGAGGAAATATGGATGTCGATGATGGTAAGGATTGCATGCAAAAAATAGTAAGTAATCAGACACAACAAAAATTCAAATCTATCATCAAACATAAGTCAGACGGGGGCATCTCCACCAAATGTACTAGCATATTGAAGCGCATTCAACTAGTGTCATTATCAAAATATCTCTATCTAAATCTGTTAGATAATAAAGCCTTCTTAGAGATAGACATGTATATTTTGAATACAGTAGAATGAATCTAATCTAACATTTCAATTGACATCCTATCAATCCACTATTTGGAGGAATATACACCTATGAATGGTGTGCCTTTATTGATGAGTAGGTGAAATGATTTGTAGCAACATAACAGAACATTCAGAAGATTCTCTCTATATCAAAGAAGTGGATGACGTCGCAAGTAAAAGGAAAAGTCAGTGTAGATTAAAAAGGTGTGATACTAAGAATCATTTTGAAGCAGATGTGGAAAATGTTGTGGATATGTCTATAGATGCAAACCTAAGTTTAAAAGTTAATGTTGTCCAAGATTTAGAAGATGCAAATGAAATAGTAGTAGAAGCCAAAAATCCTCACAGGTTAAAAAATGTTTGAGGTTAAGGTTTCCTTAGAACCAAGTGTAGACAATAAACATAAAACTTCCATCCATAGAAATTTTATCATTTACCTTCATCTAACTTGTCACAATCCCAACTCAACAACTAAAAGACAAAATTTAGCAATTTCAAAGCTTTTGAATGCAATAAACACATAATAGTGTATACAAATGAAAAGTAACAATATGGAAAAATGATGGGAAAGGTTTAGTCTTTCAAGTTAAGTGAAACATGACAAAAATCACCCAAAACGTGTAAAATACAAGGTCTACATTGGAAGAGATTATCCTATTGAAGGCCTTTCTTTAGTGTTGCAAATGTGGAGGGTTGTTCGGCCCTCCTTCTAGCGCCATAAAGTGGATGTGAAAATGTGCATTTTGGTTAAAATCCTAACACACAAAGCATGATTAGTATTTTTAAAAAAATCCAATAATCAACATCCCTATGAAATAAATCAACATGATTCATGATTCAATCAAAACAACAAAGGATTATATAAACTAATTGATAGCATACAATAAAACATGAAGTAAATCATATCTCATAGTGGATTGGTGCTTCTATGGAAAGAAGCCCTTTCCCAATCCTTTTCTAAGCTCCATGATGAAAATGATATAAAAATTCTTATGAGGATGATATGAGGTGGGAAAAATCACTTCTCAATTGAAGAGAGGGATTTTGCATTAGCTTTGTGTATGATTTGTGGAGAATTATTCCTCTACTTATAGATTCTCAATTTGAAAGAATGCTCATAAGAGAGCAATGTGGGATAAAGATTTGGCCAATGAGATGAGGCCACTTGTCAACTTGTCATAGGTTAAGGAATGAGCACATTTTGGTCAATGTGCCAAAGAGGGGGAGATTGAAATTTGAAAGGATGAGTTAAATGTGCTAAGCTTGACTAGTGCAAGAGACATGTAAGAGCTTATTAATTGCTTTGTTGGATGTACATGCCAAATTAGGGGGAAATTCAAACTTGGAGAATATTCTATTTTTATGCCAAGTTGAAAGTAAATAAAGATTTTGATAAATCAATTAAATGCAATTTCATGTGCAAGTGGCAAAATCTCGAGAATACAAGTGATTAGGATTAGCATTTAATCATGGATTAGATTAATTAAGATGCTGCTAGATGTTTTTGACCCGTTTGACTTAGATTTAGTAATTTAAATCAAATCAAAGGGAGATGAAGGTGATAAAGATTTAGTTAAATAAATATTTGATTTATTTAGCTAAGGGCGATAATGATAGAATCAAATTAAATAAAGTTAATTTATTTAATTTTAGATGGATGATCCTTAAAGATTAAATCAAATAAACTTGGTTTATTTAATTGATGGGCGAATATGAACTAATTAAATGCATGATGTCAATTTCGCGTGTCTACAAAAATTGCTAGTGTAACTCCTATGAGGGTTGGTAATCTATGAAGATTCACCAGGCTAACCTAAAGTAAACTATGTGATTACACTCTTTTCCTGATGCATATTATGTGGTCTCTTGTGTAGAGCTACCTCTTGTTATATGTTACTTCTGGGAGCTTTGATTGTTATTATGTGGTTTAGATACTGTTATATCATAATGTGTACATCAAACCATGGGATGTTAAGTTTTATCTTCATGTTTGTTTGTCATTGTGGACCTAACATTATCTCCTAGCATGGGGGGTGGACCTTTAGGTACCATGTGGTTGGGAGGAACGTGCTACTCTCTCCATTGGATCCCCTTGCAGGTGTTGTTGCACTTGGATGATATTGTGCTTGTGACGGTTTCCTGATTCTTTTCAATTTGTGAGGTTGGATGCTAATCGTGCTCATGAACACCATTGAAAAATGTGATATGTTTATCTATATACACTCTTGATGTGTATGAGTGTACTTATTGTAATCATATTATGTTGTAATTGAATGTCTTTAAAAAAAATAATTGTTGAACAGTTATTTGGTTACTTTGTTTTTTTTTCTTTGGGTTTTTTGGCGAGGCGTTACATCTTGAATGAATTTCATAGGTGCCTACATGATGTGGCACATCCATAATTACTTTTTAGCCACATGGATTTATTGCATCTCACATCCTGAACTACTATATAAACATGATTTTCATAGTCATTCTGTAAGAGATAAAAAGGAAGAGGAAGAGGAGCATCAAGGTAATAGAGGTGTTGTCTTAATCAGAAGCTTGTTCTTCCTATTCTATATCTCTATTTCTTTTTTTTTTTATGACAATCTCCATTATCCGTGCAAGATTGAAAGTGGTTATATGTGAGCTATTACTTAAGCTTGTTAATTATTGGGTATGTCAGAGAGTTATAAGCTCATGCATAATGACGAAGCATTATGCATATTGTCTTTGAAAATGTACTATCCTATCTAGCTGGGTTGTGATCCAGTGCTTTTTCATTTGAAGTGAAAATTTCATTCTTGGATAGCCTTTATTCGAGTCAGCAGTGCTTTATTGCACTAAATGCAATTTGATTTATATTACATGTTGCAGGTTTATAGAGGTCACTACTGGAAGGATCTTCCTATTTTCTTAGGTATGATTAGAATGTAAGGTTCAATTTTTACTTATTGTGAAGTAATTACATTTTAAGTGGTCTTCTTTTTAATAGTTTCTTTAGAAGTACTGCTAATTTCCTTTCCTAGTTTTCATCTGAAATAAGCATAAATGTTGTTTGTTTGATAGTTCTTCCCTTTTAATTTACAATGTGAATGCAATATCATAGGTGAGCATTGTATGTTTTTTAGTTCTTCCTTTCAACTTTCTCTTTACTAAGTGAATGTAACATGGCTCATAAGGATTGTAGGCTTTGATTAGTTGCATGATTATAGTTTCAAATATAGTCTTAGCATTTGATACAATTATTGTTGTTTTAATGAATTTCTAATTATATTTCTCTTGGGAAACTCACAGAACAATGGCAAAAAGTTCTTTAAAGCAAGAGCATGACCTAGGTGAGGAATGTTATGTGACCGATTAGGTTTTAAGCTTCTTAATTATTAAATTGAATGCTCTGGATGATCTCATTTCATGTTTTATTCTCTATCATATCTATAAATTGTTAGATGCAAGAATGTTTTAGCA
>VDFB02343463.1:0-31827 GCA_007258455.2 Sequoia sempervirens | reverse complement strand
AGCATATGTGTTTGTAATTCTTAATTTAGGAACATTTGGAATGGGTGTTTAAAATTGAACACAATCTTCATTTTCCCTTGGTGTTTAAAATTGAACAAGACAATCTTCATTTTCCCTTGGTGCTTAAAATTGAACAGGACAATCTTCATTTTCCCTTGGTGCTTAAAATTGAACAAGACAATCTTCATTTTCCCTTGGTTCTTAAAATTGAACAAGACAATCTTCATTTTCCCTTGGTACTTAAAATTGAACAAGATAATCTTGATTTTCCCTTGATGTTTTAAATTGAACAAGACAATATTCATGCTTCCAATTGGTGCTTTAAAGTTGAACCAAACATTTCAATCCTTGGCGTAAGTAAAATTAACTTATTTTTCATGCTTGTCATGTTTGGTAGACTAGAATGTACATATCCTCTCCCCCTTGCGCTTCATGCGATCTAGGGTGACGAGAAATACCTTTAATTTTCACTTGTTCTCATTTTACACCAAAGGAATTGTCTATGTATCCACTCCCCTTGTGCCTAGTGTGATATTGGGTGAGGAGAAATAGCAACACTATTCCTTCCCTTTTTGTTAGGAGGCCTACCTAAGATTTCTCCACTTCATGGTTTGACCTCAAGCACTTTTTTTCGGTGGACTATTTATAGGGGCAAGAGTGAAAGCTAAGCTCAATCCACTCATAAATTTCCAAGTGTTCCTTCATGGTCCTGGGAGATTTATAACATGGGGAGTTGAGATTTTGAGTCGAGGTAGAATCTTTTTGGGTTGCTAGAAATAGCCTCTCATAGAGAGAAAGAAGGTGTGCCTGTGCCATTGGGCCTATGTCACCATGACTTCTAGCTATCCGCTTTCGTATAGAAAGGTGTTGAAAAAATATTTATAATTTTTTAACTATCCAATATTTCAAAGTATTTCACTTTACTATGAGGCGGCCTACTAAAATTTACACACCTTCATGATTAGCTAAGTTGTACTTGCTTCTAATTGTCTTGAGTCTATTCTTACCAACAAAACCATTGGGGCTTTGGCCCTTAAGAATTTTACCCAAGTGGCAAAGAGTCAACAACCAAATTTGTATTTTGAGTGTTTGATGTGTTTTCTATCTTGAAATTGAAACTAACCAAAACAAATTCACTTAGAAGCCTCAGATTTTAGGTAAAAAATTGGTAAAATGCATCTGTCAGAGCTTGAACCACATTTGTCAAATATTGAACCACATATGTCAAACTTTGCAACAAATTTTTCAAGAAACCCTAGGAAAAGCCAAAAAGAAGCATTTATTTGAAACTGAGCCACATTTGTCTATGCACCACAATTGTGTAGTACTGCACCACATTTGTCAAAAACTAGAACACCACATCTGTGATTTTTAGCACCAAATCCATTAAAATTGTCTAATTCATCTGTCTGTACTATATATTTTGAGTCAATTCCTGAGTATCCAATTTACATTTTTGATTCAGACAATGACCTTACATATAGACCAGAGATTTAGTCTCTAGTTTATAATTTATTTTCAGCACTTTTCATGTTTTCGTAGCATAGGTTGCATCTCTTAGCTTAGCATTTGTCATCTAGAATCATAGACAGTCACTTTTGACTTTTGAAATTAGGAAACTTAATAGACCTTGATCAGACCAGAGTCATCTATTGGAGTGTCTTCATCTTGTAATATTTTATCTATCTTGTCCACAAGTTGAGCCTTAAACTCATAAGTCTAGTTTAGGTTCACTTTTATCCAATCATCATCCTAGTTTTTTTTCCTTCTTGAGGTCTTGATATTCTGATCTATTACCTTGTTCCATCATTGTTTGTCTAGTATTCTTTTTAAAATCCAATGTCAAAATACAAAAAATCCCAAAAACATAACTTCTAATCTTTGTGTCATTTTGCATCCTTATATCCAAAAAACCAAAACATAACTAGCATAATTTAATTTTATTCCTAGCTTGCATGCAAATTCCAAAAATCATAAAAAATCTTAAAATAGTCTCAAGTCTTATATGGTCCTCACTAGGTCACAAAGGAAAAGAAAAGTCATGGATCACTTAACTAACCCTAACTTCAATCCCACTAGCACCATGTGTTTTGGGTCATCTTCAAATGAGCCAAAAAGGTCACAACCTCATATTGCATTGAACCTTTTGAAAATTACACCTTAAATTAGGTGGAACAAGGCTTAACCCAAGAAGAAATTGACAATGCCTCACAAGATCCTCAAATATTGCAAATTATAGATGATATCATAGTGGCAGACCCCAATAGATACAATTTGTCACTCACTCAAAATGGGGCTAGACTTCATTCTGGTTTTGATGTCACTACACTATTAGAACATCCACTAGACATTACACAACAAGAATAGGGTGACCTTAATGGTACAACCACACCTCAACAAGCTAGTTGATTACAATTACACACAAGTATGTCATTTGGAGGAACCTCACATAACACAACAATAGTCAATACACCTCCTACACCAATATTTGGCAACAAGATCATGAATCCAATTTTCAATACTTCACCAACGTCTCAGACTCTAGGTCCACAATCCACAAATCCATTCTCACATACATCTCATACTACAGGTCCACAATCAACCAATTCATTTTCCAATTCATAACAAACTGCAACACCACAAAATAATACTACATCAGCAAATCACAATACCACGAGTCAAAATCTGCCCGCTAAAACACGAAGGACATTCATTTCCTTCTTAGGACCACAAGAAAATACAACCAATATTGCATATAACATGAATGTAACTTTGATGAACAGTCAGGAACCTTTTTGGGTCAAGTCAAAACACAAATTCACAACCACCTCAACAAAAAATGAATTCAAATCCTACATTCACATCAAATTTGTAACAATCAAATCAACCTCCATTGCAACAATACTTCAACACATTCAACATTGTAAACACCCATTCTTTTGCATTGATTGCAAATTATCAGCACACTAATCCATTTATGAACATTGCACAAACTGAAACAAACACAAATACATTACCATCACCTATGGAGACTTTAGCACAAAAAATCCAAACCTTGAAACAACAAATATCCAACATGCAAGTAACAAAAACAAAGAAAACCTCCTCCATTGAGGACTTATGTCCTTATCCTTTTGATTAGAGCATATACATGCCTCCCTTTCCCAAACACTTTAATGTACCAAACTTCAACAAATACAAGGGAAAGAGAGACCCTATCGATCATGTAAGAGAGTTTCACACCTCTTGCATGGATGTTACATATGAACATACATACTTGATCTGACTTTTTCATGAATTCTTGTGGGACAAGAACTCAATTGGTTTGCACATCCACCTCCTAGTATAAGGACATGGAGCGAATTGGCTAACAAGTTTGTCACACACTTCTCAAGAGCTACAATATTGAAAGAGATATAACCATAGTAAAATTGTGTCAAATGAAATAAAAAGGAGAATAATTCACCTCTTTCCTCCAGAGATGGAGAAGCATGGCTAGAAAATGCTCATGTCAAATACCCGAAAAGGAGTTAGGACACATTTTTTGTGGAAAATCTAAGTTTAGAGTTAATATATCAACTCTAAATTCACTGTTGCAATACATTTGAGGAGGTCATCGAGAAAGGTGTTTCCATTAAGGCACTTGTTGCAAAAGGATTAGTCAAAAAATTTAGAGAAAATCAAAACAACCTGAATACTTCTAGTGGCAAAAGTAAATTTTGGTCTAGAAATAAGAATGTCACGAATGATGGGGTAGTAGATGCAATAAATTCCTTTGGGGGACAAAATAAAGGCCCTTGGGGGGTTGGGTCATGGTTTTCCATATGGTTGGCATGTATAATTTAGTTTTTAAAAATACTGCTACTCTCAGTGACAACAGTGCCATTGGGTTGGGGTGCTCGAGGGGTGGAAAGAAGAGCCACGCCACTCCAGGGCTCTAAGATCCCCAATAAGACATGAATAGGTGTGGCTCCAAAGTTGTGACCACCGGCTTCAGCGATCAGTACGATAATATGGTCAGCAAAAAAAAAATCAAAATAAGTTTTAAAGATAATAAAACCTGCAAATAGTAAAGACTTCATACAATCTGGTGTTAATAAAAATTGTACCCTGATGAAAAGATAGATGTGACCGATTTGATAGACACCACTAAAGGACGGTGACATAATTCGTAGTACCGCTAATGCCAGAGAATCTAGAATATGTTGCTTGTACTAGTAGACTGCATAGATGACACAATAGTGTATGACCTGTCATATCGTACAACCAAGTATGGATTCATATGAATCCATATAGCCGTATGAAAATGTCGACCTCACAAAAAAATTTCCTGATGCCCCCAGATAAAGATGTCAAAAAATTGATGAATTGACAATCATTTCTCAAGTTCTTGGGCCTTTTGAACATAATAGTGGGGTCTATTTTAACCCAAAGTGCTCCAAAAAATAGCTACCCTCCCAGATCTAGTAACTGAAACCCTCATTCAAACCCTTGTAGATCAATCAAAACATAACAAAAATTGATGAAACAAAAGGAAAACTTGACTTTTTACGATGACTTGGATTCAATGGTGAGGTCCTTGAAACCCCAACTCACACCCAACAAAAATTTCATGACAAGATTAGTTCCTTAATTTGGGAAGAAGTCTGCAGCACTGAATCTCTAATACCATGTAGGAGTTTATGGTGAACTCCTCAACACCCTAGGATCACCTACAAGACAAAATAACTTCCACAAAAGAGAAATGAAAGAAATGTCATGTTATGATTATGGATACAAGATTTCTAGGCTGAATTTGACAATGTCCATATGATGCCTTGCTTATAAAGGCAAGTTGTGAGATAGGATTAGACAAGATCATGATATGTGTCTTAATCCTATGCAATGAGACAACTACCTCAACAAATATTAAATGAATTAAGGCATGCACACATTAAATGCCAAAAGATAAGTGACAACTAATGCTTAACTAGAAAAATATCATAATTAATGCTAACTAGAAAGATTCCCTCTTGGGACCTAAGTGGCTTAACATGTAAATAGTACCTAGATACGTAAAGCACCTATTTACACCAATAATAAGTGTTTTTTGTACCATAGAAGAGCTATGTGACCCCTAGCTCAAGGGTGGGTTGAAGTTACAACCCTATGGTTGGGTGAAGAGCCCATTGGAACTTGTGGATTTTTCTTGTTATTTATATTTTTTGGGTACATGTGTTAATTAAGGAAGATTATCTTGGAATTTTCCACCTATGGCTCTCAAGGAAGATACATGTTAGACTTGGGATATTTTTAAGGTTTTAAAATATAGGGATGTCTTGTGATTAAAGTTTTAATTTTTACATGAATGCATTTTTTAGCTTGTTGAAAAAGGAAAAAGAAGCCACATGTGGATTGTTGTTTTTGATTAAATAAACAAGGTTAGGGCCCTAAACTCGTACAAAAACAACAAAAATTTCCAGTGCAATAGCAATTAGATAAGAACAACAAAACAAAGGAGACAACAAAACAAGAAACATGACTACATCTCCTCACCAAAACCACAGAGAACAAGCATCAACTAATTCCTAAAGAGTCCAAATAGATAACCCTATCCAAGTACTAGTATAATTGTAACCAGACCATACTATCATTAATCCAGATATTATCATAAGGTAGGTAGAGCTTGTCATAAGTTTCCAAAGAGCATATAACCATCAAAACATAGATTAATAGTATATAAACATAGTTCGGGTTAGATATAAACCTTACAAAAGAGCCAAAAAAATAGTCGACCAAAGCCATAAAAAAGAACAAAACAAAGCATGAAATAGAGGATTAGGAATCCTGTATTAGGCTCCAAGCCTTCTCCAGATCTTCAATAGTATCCTTGAGGCTGTCTTTTATCTCCATCATCCCGGACCAATTAGCTTCATCCCTTCTTCCTTTTTTCCTCTACTGCTTTTTGATTTTTCCTTGTCCTAATATGGTACCCATCACAACTCTTTTCATGACACTGTCCATCACTCTACAAACCTTTTTGATGACCTCTTCAATAGCCTGGAACCTATTTGAATTGTCTTCTTTCTGCAACATTCTTTCAACTTGCTCTATCCTCTCTTCAAGCATTTCCATTTTTTTCTTTTCTATTTCAGTGTTTCTTTCATTCAGAATCTCAAAATTGAGAGGGGTAGTAATTTTGATGGTTTCCAAATCATTTATTTATCCCTGTTCTTTAGTCATTATAGGATTTTTCCCTTCATCCTCACCATGCTCCTCCTCCTGTGGAGTAATGACTTCTTCCTCTTCTTGACTAGAATCCTTAATATCTTTAGACATCGAAACCTCTTCCTCAGAAAGTTCAGTTTCTCCCAAACTATCTGGGACATACTCCTCATGGGAGGTATCATTTTCCTCCCTCGCAAATTTCTTCTCTTTTTTGTTCTCCAATTCTGAAGGGGCCTCAACCTGCTCATTAGGGGTCGTAATGGTCTTGTTCATGTGTATTATTGTTGATAAGACATATAATGGGATTTCTCGATGGTAAAATAAGAAATTATTTACTTTGTTAGTTTGGATAAAATTTAAGGAAATAAATTATGTTCATTTATTATTATTCCATATAGGAATGAAATAAGCAAACTAACTTTCTTAAATAAAATAAGTTATAATTTGCAATTGCTATTTAACATTGGAAGAAAATTAGTTGTGGATTGGGAATTAAGCTTAACCAAACATGTGATGTTTCAAATAAAAATATGTAGTTGAAGTAGTTTCTTGTGGAAAATTATACTTTCATTAATTCTCATGTAAATGGTTAGTACATTTTGAAAAGAAAAGAAAATATTTGACTAGATTTTTTAATTGTTTTGTAAATTAATAAAGTTATGCTTAAAATCTTGTTAAACATTATAGATCTTGCATATAATAGTCATAATATAGTTTTGTATGCATAATATACAAATATAATACATATATTACAAATGATTTATATTGAATATAAATTTATTTTAATAATGATAACTCTAGAGGTTTAAGTATATATATTACACCTTTTTTTCTAAGTTACCAGATTACTTTTACCTTTATGAGTAAATATGATTTTAAATGCAATATTATGTTTTAATGAATTTCAATGAATGAACGAGATGTATGAATATGCATTATGATGAGATTGCTTTTCAAATGCTTTAATGATTCTTATGATATTTGATGAATATGACTTTAATGTTATCAACTAACTTCGTACATGTTGCACTAAGTTGGATACAAGAAAGGTTCAAACCCTCTAGTAAGGAGAGGGTGAGTATCACACAGGAGAGGAAGTTAGTATTGAAACCATTAGTGTACCTATCTGAGTAGGTGCACACACTCATTGCATAGGTTAGATAAGCCTTGTCAAGTCAGTTTGAGCTTTGTGTTGGTAAGTGTTGAACCATGTTGATAGCTTTTTAGGTTGATAGGAATGTTAGGATGGTTGTCTTTAATTCTCTTTGATTGTTTATTCGATTTGAGTAATAGTGTTAAAATACTTTTGATGAGCATGAGTTATATATTGTGTATTTAAATGTATATAAATGGATACGTATATATTAAATATATATGAATATATAAATATATGGTAACCCATATATATTATGCTTAAATGATGGTAATATATATATATACATACATATTTAATTAAATGAATTATATATATATATATATATATATGTATATGTATATATATTTGATATATATATATATATGTATGTATATATATTTGATATATATATATATATATAAATACGTGTACATATATATTAACATATATGTACATAGTATAATAGAAAGTTTATTATAAAATACATATATATATATATATATAATGTTATATGCATATTATGGTTAATATTGATAAAAGCGATGGTAGCCATATAATGGAAAAGTAACCATGTGATGGGAAGGGATGTTAATGCCACATAATGGCATACACGTCAAATGTTTTAAGTGGCTATTTTGAAATAGCAAGGCCACCAACCTTTGCGCATGCTTTATAAAGAAATAAAAGAGGCATGAAAGCCACGATGGACGTCAAATGCAAATAGAAGTTTATAAGCCCATGCACAACCTTTGTGAAGCGCTTTGACCAAGTAAAACCTACAAATGTAGATCCCATGCCTGGGCAATGGGAAGATGAGAAGTTTCTATTGGATTATTATTCCAACATGCCATCTTGTATGAGCTTTTAACTAAAATATTGCATATCAAACAACAAGTTTGAAATCTTCAACTAGGTCATGGCATTATGGGGAGGCATTTGAGTTGTTTTCAAATACATAGCTACAATTGTATTTTCCCAACAACACCCACAGTTGGCAAGGAAATGAGAAGTGGCAGAAAACGTAGCTTACTTTTAGTAGGAAACTTCCATCCATTTATATATAAATAGAGAGCAACAACATACTATTTGGGGGCCCATTCATTTTGAAATTAGTTTTTGTATTTGTGTGAATTAGAGAGCAGCATATTCACATGAGTTTAAGAGTAGTATATTTTTTAGTTTATGAGCAACATATTTGGTAGTTTGAGAGAAGTATATATTTGTGAGTTTGAAGAGCAAAGAATATTTGTTTTAGTAGCATCAAGGAGAATTGAGAATAGAAGAGGAAACAGAAAGAACCATTGTGCATTAAGCAAGGAGTTGCAAGATATTCGTTGGGAGCTATTTTATACCAGGCATGCTTGAAATATCTAATTCTCTTTCTCTTTTAAATTTTGAAACTAAGTATTATTATAGTTTGAATTTTTTTTTACTATCATTTTTTGCATGATATAGCTATTGGATAGTGTTGAGTGCTTGAGTATTTAGCTAGATTATTTATAACTAGATTAGGAAATTTAAATAGTATGATAAGCATCTATCTTGATTATTGTTGCCTCTATTTTACCTATAGTTAAATCAGGCGAGATAATCAAATGTTAGATCTTCAGAGGCCAGTGGGACATTCACAAAAGGGAAAAGACTCTACATTTGTTGCTAGGTCATGGGGAACTCAATGGGAGAAGACACCCTGGGAAGATTCGGCATGAAAATCATCCAAGGAGAAAGTCAGCAAGACTCTCCTACTGTCTGGCCGACTGACTGTTTGATTTATTCCATCCTGAGCAGGTCGCTGAGACCTAGTCTCTTTCATGTCGAACAAGCCTGTTGAGCCTATCGCTATAACGGAGAGGGTTCGGCATGACCTCTTACTGTGTGGATTTCCTTGGCCGATAGGCCATTCAATCATCATTCAGCGAGACTCTCGGCGACCACGGGCTTCGGGGAGACCTACAACGCTCGTTGAGAAGTCCCAATGAAGGTTCGATGTCTTGCCGACAACAGTGATCCTCGATGTAACTACGGGACTTCACCAGGATGTCCCACCGACATCAAATGTCCTACCGACTTCACACAAGTTCCCTTCGGCAGGAGTGTAAGGCTTCGGTGAAGGGTCACAGCGAAAAGGTTATGTCTTCCTCACCGTGCACCGAAGGGTCCTATCGACATAAGGAGATAGCTTTTCCAGAATGTCATACCGAAGTGGAGATGTCTCCCCGAAACGAAGCAGAGCTCGGCGAAGGGCGAAAAGATTCGGCATGAGTCTCACCAAACATAGAGGTCTTCGAAAAAGATAAATAAAGTTGCCCAGAGGTCTGTGCGAAGACTTAAGTCTTGCCAAAAGGATGGATAGACCCTCATGAAGACAAGAGCAGTTCAGAAGGACTCTTGCCGAAAACACGACGATGGCTCTTCGGGCAGACAAAGGGGTCTACAAGAGGTCCTGGAGACGATAACGGGTCTTGGCGACAAGCACAGGTTTCGGCAAGGATATTGACTTCGGCGTATGTCTTGCCGAAAGATAAAGGAACCACCGAGGATAGAAGAAGGGCCTCACCAAGGTTTGAGGCTTTCGCAGTGATGTCTCGGTGACACAAGAGGACATGCTGACAGCAAGGGGTCTCGTTGGGTGTCTTGCTGAAGTAAAACAAAATATGTGTTCGCCAAAGCTAAAGTGCCTCAGAAAAACCTCTTCCCGAACATATAATCTCTGGTTGACAGCGATGGATGTGCCAAATGAAAAGGATATCGGTGTGACTCAATGGTGCTCGCTGGGATTTCTAATCGAATCTGTTTGTCTTGCCGATGGTTTTAACGGTATCAACATGACTTCTAAAGCTGCAGAGACACATAATTGCATCGGCAAGAATCTTTCAATGTCTTGCCGAGATGCAATTCTATTCAAAGGGATTTTTGACCAGCTGCAGGGCCCGCGTGGAAAGTGCTCAACTAACCAGAGGGATCTAAGGCGAGCCGTGGCAGTCTGATCAGAACGTGGTAGAATGCAGGATGTCAACATGGGATGAATACAACATATATTTGTTCTGAGCTCGGGGGGCATTCAATGCAGCTCTTCATCAAGGGACTCATAGCTGGACGTGATGGATCAGAAGAATTAATGCTACGAAAGATCAGGAGAAGGATTCTCCAAGAGTGGTTCTTCACACCGACACCAACAACAGGGACACGCAGGCTTCTGCAATTAATTCATAAAAGATTTGGGATAGATCTTTTCCTAAACTGGGATATTTTTTGTATGCCCTAAAGGGCCGACGTATAGTCTGTATATAAGGCATTTTTTGCCTTTTTGTAAACAGTTCTTATTGCACACTCTGAAGAGTTAGTGATTTTCAATCAATCCTTTCTCAGTCAATGTATGTTTTCTGTAACTCAACTGGAATCCTGAATACAACATAGAGTTTACCTTGGAATTTTATGTTCATGCTTGTATTGATTCTCATTTCTGTATCTTTCTTTTGCACATGCAAGTCTATAACTGTGTTTTCACATTTCTGCATTTATGTCTTAAGGTTGTAAAATTGATCTTTCCTTCCCAAGGTGTATGTGTAGGAAAAACCTGTTAGGACTAAAGCATTAAATCTGAAAGAGGTTGTTCTAGGTATGTAAATCAATTGAATTAGGCTTTCAAGTGTATGTTCTTCCTGTGTTCATTTCATGATTTCTCATTAATAAGGTGTATCACCATAGGTTTAGTTTCATTTTTATGTATCTCTTCCCTCTTTCCTCTCAAAGAAACAATAGTTTAGGTGATACCCAAAGGAAGCCGGCCTTCTCCCGAGGTTCATTTAAGCTATAGGTGACCCACAACCTTGAAATGATCCCATGTTGCTCTAGAATGCTCAGTTTTTGTAAAACTTTGCACAGGGTGCAATTCTAGGTGACAACAGTTTCTGGCACACCCGGTGGGACAGGAATTTGTTTTAACTACTGGTTTGGTATGCAGCTAGTGAATTATCAGGCTTTATAGAAGTCCTTTGGCATACTTGGCGACTCCACAAAGAGGAAGAACTCCAGAAATGAACGCCTTCTATAGTTTATGAGAAAAGTTCAGACAAGAGGCAACTCAGGTCCCTTTGAATATTTCCAGCTGTCACCACCGAGGAGAAAAGGTAGAGCAACAGAAAGAGGGGAACAACAGTTATTTATTCCAGAAGGACTCAATCCACTCCTCCATCTGTGAGATCACATATTGTTATCTCATCCTTAGCTTCATCCAGAATACCAGTACAACAACATCAGATACCTTCAATGGCCACTCCAAGGAATCAACCCTTTGTTGCTTTCAACGGAGGGAGTCCTTTGAACTTGGCGCAACATAATGATATTCCAATGGCAGCCTTGAAGAGTCTACCAATTTTCATGGGAGAAGATCAAACTAATCCCATTGAACATTTGAGAGATGTGGCTTCGTTATGCAAAGTCCACCACATAACCGAAGAGGACATTGCAGTGAGATTGCTAGCTGCTTCACTAAAAGGAAGAGTTGTGCAGTGGTATAGGAGCCTACCGGTCAGTTCAATTGCAACATGGGGTGATTTTAGAGAAAAATTGCATAAGCAATTCCAAGACAGGTCTGACAACTTGTCTCTATTGGAGCAACTGACTACAATTAAGAGGGCTCCGGAAGAGCAGATGAACGACTTCAACTTCATATTTCGAAGAACTTGGGATAGAATCCCTGCAACGATGAGACCACCTCCAGAGTATGCATTCCTATACTTTTTGAGAGCTCTGAATAGTGATATAGCTGTCATGATACAGTCAATGGGAGGAGTATCTCTACCAGATGCCTTTGAAATAACTATTAGAGTTGAAAACAACTTAATACAAGTTGGTAAGCTTGCTCCCAGGCCACCAATGCCAATATTTCCAGAAATTCATGCAAACATCCCTTTGCAAATACCTCCTTTCACACCTCTACCAGCTGTACCAACGCTACCAGTTGTTGTTCCAACCATTGAAAAGAAGGAAAGTGTTGCTTCAAGCTCATCAAATGAATTACAAGAGATCGAAAGTCTTTTACAGACTTTTGGTAACAAGTTGGTGAACTTGGAAAAGCAACAGGCCTATTCGAGGCCTTATCAATAGCAAAATCAGACCCCAAGTCAGCCCTTTCAAGGTCAACAGCAGCAATTCCAAGGGAATAGACAGCAGTATCAGGGCAATTATCAGGGCCCAAGACAGAGTGTGAACACAAGGCCTTTTCAGGCCTATGCTCCAGCACCTGTTAGTGCAATAAGGGACTTGGTTCCCACTCAAAACAATTTAGCAGCTGATTATGAGTGGTGCTACCCTTGTAACCAGCCTCATAATCAAGCCACTTGTTCAAACGGACTCATCAATCAAGCACTGATGGTGCAAAATACTTCAAGTTCACAGTAGCAGACACTTAATGATCCAACTTCGCAACACCAGGATCAGTTTGCAAATGATGCTACTCTACTCAACTGGCAGGGTGAAGAGTTCTGTGGGTTGAATGAAGATAGCTCTCCAGTTGCAGCTAACACCAGTGCAAAGAAGAGAGCATTTGAGCTTGACCAAGTAGCTGATAGAGGAAAGGAGACATCTGTGGAACCATCTACCTCTCGAGTGACTAGTGATTTGCAAGGAAATCAACAACTCCCAACAAGGGAGCAACCACGCTTACAAGCTGATCACGTTGGCATAAAGGTACACAATAAAAATCCAATTGTACCCTTTAATATTCTTGATATTATGAAAAAGACAAATGTGACAATGTCTATGTGGGACTCACTAGCCATCCCAGGTCAAAACGATATATTACAATCAGCCTTGTCAGGTTTGAAGATGTCTAGTCAATCTGAGTCCCCAATAGGTCAAGATAGGGTTGCTTTGACAAATAATGCTCAGGAAAATGATCAATAGCATTGCATAGGGACTGAAAAACAAGTTAAACCACCTCCTTTCTATGTGTCAGTAATTATTGGTGATAAATTAGTCCACAACTGTATGGTAGATAGTGGAGCTAGCAGCTCCGTCATGCCAAAACAAATTGCTGACAAACTTGGACTAAGATACCAGCCCTTAGAGAAGGGAGTGATCCAATTGGATGGTATTTCGGTTAATACTTTGGGTATTATCAAGGATTTAAATCTCACCCTCCATGCTTGTCCAAATTTTTCAGTTCCTCAAGACATATGTGTCATAGACCTTCCACCCTTCTTTTCCTTGTGTTTATCTAGAGACTTTACAGCTAAGATAGGTGGTTATGTATCAGTTGATTGGTCACATATGTTATTTAGAACAAGATATGGAACCAAGGTTTCCATTAAATCTGAGAGATTGGCTAAAGATCACATTGAGCCATACAACCCAAGTCCCCTTAATGTTGTTCCTACTGCTGCAGACACAAACCGTGTCATTCTTTCTGACAATGAACTAGCTGTTGTTGAAGAACTCCAATCGGAAGCTGTTCCTAACGTGCTACTACATGAATGGGCAGTTGAGAATGTGTTGGACAATCATGAGGACCTCATTCAAGATGCTGGTATGGGAAACTATGTCATTCTTGAGCCTGATACAAAGATTCCAAACTTGGAGATAGAGGCAGATCAGTTGTTGCGACCACTTAATGGACTTTGGGAGATGTATTTTGATGGTTCCAGAAGTAAGAATGGGGCAGGAGGAGGTGCAATGTTAATTTCTCCACAAGGTGATAGATACTATGCTACTTTTCGTTTTGCTTTTGCATGCTCTAATAATACTGCTGAATATGAGGGCCTTGTTCAAGGCCTAGAGTGGGCAAGGAAGAGAGGAATAACCAACTTGAGAGTCCATGGGGATAGCAAATTAATTGTTAATCAAGTAAGGGGCCTGAATGTTGCTAAAAATGACACATTAAAGTCTTATAGAAACAGAGTGTGGAACATGCTCGAAGATTTTGATGCCCTTAACTTAGTGTCTATCCCAAGAAATCAGAACAAGCATGCTGACATGCTCACAACCATTGGAGCACAATTTGATATTCCAAATGACATCAGAAAAGAGAAGGTACAACAGTATGTGAAGGTTGTAATCAAACCCTCAATTCCTGACAACAACATTCAGTAGAAAGTCTTTGACAGTGATGAGCAGATCCTTTCCTTCTTGCTTGAGGAAGATCAGTTCTCCATGGTGAATCAAGCAAAGCTCAAGCAACAATATGGTGATCAAGTCATATAGCTGAAGACAAACAAATTGCCCAAAGGCCTTGTTACCTTAGAGTCAATTTTTAGTACTGATGATCAACTTAAAAAGGGTAGAGCTAGCTTGCAAATCAAAGAAGAATACTATGAGGAGCTAGAGATTTTCAAAGGTAAACTTCTTAGGATAGGAAAACTTTGTTCACCTAAAGATAGACAAGCTTTTGTTGCTTTGTGCCAAGAGTTTCATGATGTCTTTTCTTGGGAGTATTCAGATTTGAAAGGATTTGATCCCCATATTGCTCAGCATACAATTGAATTAGAACCTAATGACAGGCCAATAAGGTAGAAACAAAGGCCCTTGAATCCTAAACTTGAGCACCTAATGATTAAGGAGCTGACTAAACTAGTTGAGGGGGGTATTGTCTTCCCTATCAAGCACACTTCATGGGTTTCTAATCTTGTACCGGTTAGAAAGAAAAGTGGTGAGATAAGGCTCTGTGTAGACTTCAGGGATCTTCATCGATCCTCTCTAAAAGACCACTACCCACTGCCCTCCATGGAACGAATCTTACAAGAGGTTGTTGGTTCTGAAAGATTTTCCCTACTAGATAGTTTTTCAGGATATAACCAGGTGCTGGTTAAAGTGGAAGATCAGTTTAAGACTGCTTTTACCACTAAATGGGGCACCATGGCATACAAAAGGATGCCTTTTGGTTTGTCCAATGTTGGTGCCACGTTTCAGAGAGCCATGGACATGGCGTTTCAAAGTTTGATCAATAAGATTATACTGATTTACCTAGACGACATCACAGTTTATTCTAAGAATGTTGATGAACATCTGTTACATCTTAGGCAAGTGTTTGAAAAATGCAGAGAATTCGGTATCTCCCTCAATCCAAAGAAGAGTATCTTTGCTGTCCACAAAGGGAAACTATTAGGACACATAGTGTCAAAGCAGGGAATCACTATTGACCCTGAAAGATTCAGGGCCATACTTGAGTTGCCACTGCCTAATCACAAGAAGGGCCTACAGAGCTTTCTGGGACATCAACTTTCTGAGAAGGTTCATTCTAGACGTGGAAAACCTGCTACAACCTCTAGCAACCATGTTAAAGAAAAATGCAGTCTTCAGTTGGACAAAGGAGGCATTAGCATCTGCTCCGACATTGGTAAACCCAGACTTCTCTAAAGACTTCTTTTTATATGCTTTTGGTAGTAGTGGTGCAATCTCTGCTATGTTGGTTCAGAAGAATAGCGACAATTTGGAGCAACCCATAGCCTTCTTTAGCCAAATACTTGTTGATTACGAGGAAAGGTATACATTTGTTGAAAAGCACGTTCTCTCTGTGATTAGAAGTCTGAAGAAATTTAAACCTTTGCTTTCAAACAATAAGGTTCATATTCTGGTTGCACACTCAAGTGTGAAAGAATTTATGTTGAATAAGGATCTAAATGAAAAAGGAGCAGGGTGGATCACTAAGGTCATGGAGTACGATGTAGATATTAGCATCACCAATCTAGTTAGAGGTAAAGGTCTTTGTGAATAGCTTGCTTCAGAGCCAAGCAGTGAAAGTGAACTAGAAAAGGATGTTGTGTTTACCAATATAGATGAGTTTCAGAATGCTCAAGATGATGTGCCCATGGGCAAAACTAATTGGGTCCAAGGTATGACCCAATTTCTACAAACTGGTCAATGCCCATTAGGTCTGAACAAAGCCAAAAGAAGATACTTTAGACTGCAGTCCATACCATATGTGCTGATGGACAATGTTCTTTTTAAAAAGGATCTGAATGGTGTCCTATTAAGATGCATTCACAGTGACCAAATTGAAAAAGTGCTTCATGAGTTTCATGACGGAGCTGCAGGAGGTCACTTTTCTCCCAAAACTACTGCCTGGAAGGTCATGAGAGCTGGTTACTACTGGCCCAGCTTGTTCAAGGATGCGTATGCCTGGTCAAGAAAGTGCATCAAATGTGCTATGTTTTTGGGAAAGGAAAAGCTGGCCGCTATGCCCCTGCATCCAATTCAAGTAGAGCAGCCCTTCATGAGATCTGGCATTGATTTTATTGGACCCATAAATGCACCTTCCAGTTCTGGTCACAAATGGGTACTTACAGTCACTGACTATTTTACAAGGTGGACAGAAGCGGTTGCATTAAGGGAAGCAAAATAATCCTCAGTGTTGAACTTCTATGAAGATATAGTCACCAGGTTTGGAGTGCCTGACTCCATCATATCTGATAATGCCCTTGCATTCACGGGTCTAAGGATAACCAACTGGGCCATTAAGCATGGCATTCATTTGATTGCATCTTCAAATTATTACCCTCAAGGTAATGGCCTAGCTGAGAGCACGAATAAGAACCTCATTAGAATTATTAAAAGAACCATAGAGGACAACCAAAGGACCTGGCCCAGTAGTTTCAAGAATACAATTTGGGCAGATAGAGTGACCCCTAAGAGGTCTGTTGGTAACTCGCCATATATGTTGGTCTATGGCAAAGAGGCAAGATTGCCACTATCAGTGGAGCTTCCGGCTCTTGATATTGTTTGCCAGTTGGAGATGCTTGAGGGATAGGACCCAATGTCTGTAAGGTTTGCAGAGCTCATGGAGCTCGAAGAATCGAGGGACAGAGCAATGAAAACTTTGGAGGATCATCAGCTCTAGACCAAGAAGACTTTTCATAAGAAGGCTACAGGAAAGTTTTTTAAGGAAGGAGACCTCGTGCTCAAATGGGATGTTCTGAAAAGAAGACCAGGCCATCACACCAAGTTCAACAATATGTGGACTGGTTCATTTATTATCACAGGTTGTAAAGAGCACAATGCATATCAACTAGCTACAACAGAAGGTGAAGTGCTTCCTATCCTAGTCAATGGGATACACCTTAAGCCCTGTTTTCAAATCTGATAGGTCTATCTATTGTATATAATAGTTTAGGCTTTATGTTTTCCATAAGTGTTGTTTCAGCACAGTATATATTTCTATTTTAAGTTTTCCTTGTCTTGCCATTTTGGCAACCTGTTGTGTCCTATAAATCTCATGAGGTCGAGGCCATGTGCAAGACTGATGTTTTAATTGTTCTCTGAGTTTTCTAACGACTCCATGCCCAATGGATAAGCCTAGTCACTGGTTCTCATGTTTAGCAGGCAAACATCCTGCAAAGGTCGCCAGAATTGTTGCCTCTATTTTACCTATAGTTAAATTAGGCGAGATAATCAAATGTTAGATCTTCAGAGGCCAGTGGGACATTCACACAAGGGCAAAGACTCTACATCTGTTGCTAGGTCTCGGGGAACTCAGTGGGAGAAGACACCCTGGGAAGATTCGGCATGAAAATCATCCAAGGAGAAATTCGGTAAGAATCTCCTACTGTCTGGCCGACTGACTGTTTGATTTATTCCATCCTAAGCAAGTCACTGAGACCTAGTCTTTGTCATGCCGAACGAGCCTACTGAGCCTATCGCTATAACAGAGAGGGTTCGACATGACCTCTTACCGCATGGATTTCCTTGTCTGATAGGCCATTCAATCGTCATTTGTCGAGACTCTTGGCAACCACGGGCTTTGGGGAGACCTACAACGCTTGGTGAGAAGTCCCAACGAAGGTTCGATGTCTCGCCGAAAACAGTGATCCTCGGTGTAACTACGGGACTTCGTCGGGATGTCCTGCCGACATCAAATGTCTTACCGACTTCACACAGGTTCCCTTCGGTAGGAGTGTAAGGCTTCGGTGAAGGGTCACAACGAAAAGGTTAAGTCTTCCCCACCGTGCATCGAAGGGTCCTATTGGCATAAGGAGATAGCTTCACCAGAATGTCATACCGAAGTGGAGATGTCTCCCCAAAACGAAGCAGAGCTCGACGAAGGGCGAAAAGATTCGACATGAGTCTCACAGAACATAGAGGTCTTTGGCAAAGATAAATAAAGTTGCCCAGAGGTCTGTGCGAAGACTTAAGTCTTGCCAAAAGGATGGATAGACCCTCATGAAGACAAGAGCAGTTCAGAAGGACTCTTGCCGAAAACATGACGATGGCTCTTCGGGCAGACAAAGGGGTCTACAAGAGGTCCTGGAGACGATAACGGGTCTTGGCGACAAGCACAGGTTTCGGCAAGGATATTGAATTCGGCGTATGTCTTGCCGAAAGATAAAGGAACCACCGAGGATAGAAGAAGGGCCTCGCCAAGGTTTGAGGCTTTCGCAGTGATGTCTCGGTGACACAAGAGGACATGCTGACAGCAGGGGGTCTCGTTGGGTGTCTTGCTGAAGTAAAACAAAATATGTGTTCGCCAAAGCTAAAGTGCCTCAGAAAAACCTCTTCCCGAACATATAATCTCTGGTTGACAGCGATGGATGTGCCAAATGAAAAGGATATCGGTGTGACTCAATGGTGCTCGCTGGGATTTCTAATCGAATCTGTTTGTCTTGCCGATGGTTTTAACGGTATCAACATGACTTCTAAAGCTGCAGAGACACATAATTGCATCGGCAAGAATCTTTCAATGTCTTGCCGAGATGCAATTCTATTCAAAGGGATTTTTGACCAGCTGCAGGGCCCGCGTGGAAAGTGCTCAACTAACCAGAGGGATCTAAGGCGAGCCATGGCAGTCTGATCAGAACGTGGAAAAATGTAGGATGTCAATGCGGGATGAATACAACATATATCTGTTCTGAGCTTGGGGGGCATTCAATGCAGCTCTTCATCAAGGGACTTGTAGCTGGACACGATGGATCAGAAGAATTAATGCTACGAAAGATCAGGAGAAGGCTTCTCCAAGAGCGGTTCTTCACACCGACACCAACAACAGGGACACGTAGGCTTCTGCAATTAATTCATAAAAGATCTGGGATAGATCTTTTCCTAAACTGGGATATTTTTTGTATGCCCTAAGGGTCCGACATATAGTCTGTATATAAGGCATTTTTTTCCTTTTTGTAAACAGTTCTGATTGCACACTCTAAAGAGTTAGTGATTTTCAATCAATCCTTTCTCAGTCAATGTATGCTTTCTGTAACTCAACTGGAATCCTGAATACAACACAAATTTTACCTTGGAATTTTATGTTCATGCTTGTATTGATTCTCATTTTTGTATCTTTCTTTTGCGCATGCAAGTCTATAACTGTGTTTTCACATTTATGCATTTATGTCTTCAGGTTGTGAAATTGATCTTTCCTTCCCAAGGTGTATGTGTAGGCCAAACCTATTAGGACTAAAGCATTAAATCTGAAAGAGGTTGTTCTAGGTATGTAAATCAATTGAATTAGGCTTTCAAGTGTATGTTCTTCCTGTGTTCATTTCATGATTTCTCATTAATAAGGTGTATCACCATAGGTTTAGTTTCATTTTTATGTATCTCTTCCCTCTTTCCTCTCAAAGAAAAAATAGTTTAGTTGATACCCAAAGGAAGTCGGCCTTCTTCGGAGGTTCATTTCAGCTATAGGTGACCCACAGTCTTGAAATGATCCCATGTTGCTCTAGAATGCTCAGTTTTTGTAAAACTTTCCATAGGGTGCAATTCTAGGTGACAACAATTATATTTCTTGATTAACATAGCAAAGAGAAGCTAAATAGGGTAATAGATTAATATGCTAGTAATACAAGGTTGTATTTGTATTATCTATATGAGTTATGTTTCTTTGAAATGAAAGGGATTGAAATCCTAATAGAAGTATTATGCCATTACTGTAAGGAAAGCTAAGTGCAGAAACAACTCTCCTAACGTCAAAACCTCAGGGAAGAATGCAAAGATACTTTTAAATTTTTAATTACAGTCCAATTAAGATACACTTGAAAGCAATAACAGAAACAGAGAAATAATCATACACAGATGAACACCAGATTTACGTGGGAAAACCCTTACGGGAGAAAAACTCACCACACCAAGAAAAACCCCTTTGTATTACAGTAATGAAATTACATATAGAGTATGGGCTTCACTCTCTCTGATGTCAATTTACAGCATCATTCACAATGATCAACCTTGTACAGAATACTCAAGTTACAATCCTCTCAAAAATAAATTCATTGATCACTCATCGAACTGTTCATCCAACTATTACTGCAACCATTGAACCGAACAACATCTGCAATTACTGAGTATATCCATGATGCCCATGGTCTGTCGATCTTCCTCTTAGTAATGACCACAATAGTCCAACTGCTAGCAGTTCCCATTCTTCTCCCTGATTGGTCGAGGACAAACCACGTAGGATGGTCATCACTCGGTCAAAGGTGTTCAACCTGTGTCGCATGTTGGTGAGACACTAACCGTGTCTCCCCAATGCCTCAAGACCTGATTGTCGATATCGCCAAGAGTCATCACTATCGGCAAGAGGTTACACTGAGTTTAGAAAGATGTCACTTAGACTTCGCCTTGTTGCCAAGACCTCATACCGATGATCATCACTTGTATCGCTATTCAACAAGACTATTATTTTCGATGAGACATCATACTGAAGTTCCAAAGTCACATAGACGTTAGCATTTCCATCGGCAAGACAATCGTCATTCGCCAAGAGATCACACCAAGCCTTGAAGTCATACCGAAAAGAACACTCGTCAGCAAGACTTAGGCTATCGCTGAGACATTACTCCGAATGTTCACACCTTTTGCCGAAGATTTCAGTCACTAGGAGTTTCACCGAAGACACCTGATAACAAACATACAGTGTCAGCAAGACTTACCGCTATCGCCAGGAGATTACACCGATGTTCATACCTATCGGCGAGAGAACCAACCGTCGGCAAGACTTCTTACCGAGGCTTCCATGTTACCCCGATGAGCATCGGTGAGACAAACATATGTCGCCAAGAGTTCATAGCGAAGCCTCCGTGTTACCCTGAAGACTCCAAGAGTAAAGCAGTCGGCGAGACTTCTCTTGTTGGTATGAGACATACCAAACATCCAAGTCTCTCCCCGAAAACTTCTTTTGCCACAAGTCTCCCCGATCACCTTTAGACACCAACAGTCGGTAAGAGATCTCCACTCAGAAGAGAGTTACACTGAACGCCACAAGTCATAGTGACAACACCAATCGGCAAGACATAAGCATTGTCTCGATGACTTGTACAAACCACAAGGTTACTAAACTACCAGTCGGCTAGACACTGTGGATGTCACACCGACTTGGCTCTTTCAGAGGTTTCAGCTTGTGGGATTGAGACACATATTTCCAACAATCTCCCACTTGACGAAGATCACATAGGCACCTCCAGAGCACAACAAAACTACTAAAATTCATGGGCATTGAGGCCCATCGAATTGGCACACCACTTGAACTTATCTGTGCTCATTGGCTTCATTAATGCATCTGCAACATTCTCTAGAGTATCCACTTTTTCTAATGAGACCTTTCCATCCTCCACCATATCCCATACAAAATGACACTGTACATCTATATGTTTTGTCCTGGCATGGAAAGTAGGATTCTTTTCCAAAAAAATAGCACTTTGACTGTCATAGTAAATAGTCATTTTCCCTGCATTAAAACCAATGTTAGAACACAAACGTCTTAACTAGATTGCTTCTTTACAGTCATGTGTTGCTGCCATGTATTCTGCCTCTGTAGTGGACAAAGCGACTATAGCCTGCCGTTTACTCATCCAACTAACTACACCGCCATTCAACATGAAAGTATATCCACTGGTGGATCTTCTGCTGTCAATGTCCCCTGCCCAATTAGAATCCACATAGCCTCGAATTCTGAGAGTCCTCTGTGATTCAACCAAGTTGCCATGGTAACACAATGCATATTTTGAAGTGCCCTTCAAATATCTGAATACTCTTTTCACAACATCCCAATGTGTCCTTCCAGGATTAGCCATTAACCGACTAAGTACTCCCACTGCTTGGGCAATGTCTGGCCTTGTACAAACCATTGCATACATTAGACTTCCAACCGCACTAGCATAAGGTACACTGGTCATGTCCTCCATCTCAGTAGGAGATTTTGGATAGTCTTCAACAAATAGCTTCGTTCCCTGCAAAACTGGAACAACTAGCTGCTTACAATCATTCAAGCAAAATATTTCTAGAACTATCTTGATATACTTACTCTGATTGAGCCAAAGTTTTCTATTCTTCATGTCCCTAGTTATTTCCATTCCCAGAATATACCTTGTTGCACCAAGATCTTTCATTTCAAACTTTGCAGACAACTGAGACTTAAGATCAGAAATCATTAACTTACTATTGTCTATGAACAACATATCATCAACATAGAGAGCAATAATAAGGACTTGATCACTTTCAGCTTTGTAATACACACAATGATCATATTTTGATCTTACAAATCCCAATGACAAAACAAAAGTGTCAAACTTCTGGTACCACATTCTAGGAGATTGCTTTAATCCATACAAGAGATTTATTCAACTTGCAAACCAGTTTTCTTTACCTTTTTCCACAAAGTGCTCAGGCTGGGACATATAAATCTTTTCTTCAAGATCACCATGAAGAAATGTTGTCTTCACATCCATCTATTCAATCTCTAAGTCATACGCTGCTGCAAGTGACAAAAGAAATCTGATAGATGTCAGCTTAGCTACAGGAGAAAATATCTCCCCATAATCAATTCCCTCTACCGGGAATAACCCTTCGCAACCAACCTTTCCTTGTATTTTTCCACACTGCCATCCAGACCTATTTTCTTTTTAAATACCCATTTGCAGCCAACAACTGCGCTGCTTTGACAGGGCACCAAACTCAAGTATCATTCTTTTCTAATGATGCCATTTCTTCATTCATGGCTTCCAACCAAGAGTTTGAATCGGACATTCTAAATGCCTCTTTTCACGATCCCTAGGCTCATCGGTGCTAGAAATTAAAGCATAGGCACAAGTAGACTCTATTAAAGAAAACCCATACCTTTTAGGTTGCTTTCTTTCACGAGTTGACCTCCTCACAGGCTGAGGTTGAGGTTGTTCTTCATCATCTTCAAAAAATTTAGAACTGCTTGAGCTCTCTTCAGTATCAAGTACATTTTGATTTTTCAATTCACTCTTTATCTGGTGTCGGGAGGAATTTCAACTACAACCTTTTTGTTTCACGATTTTGTCTCATTTGTAGATCAAGGTAGAAGGCTTCGACTCACGAAGATAACACTTACGTTGTGAACCTTCTCGTGTCGGATTCCAAAGCTTGTATCCTTTTATTACTTGACACTATAACCAATAAAAATACATTTATTAGCCTTGTTCTCCAATTTATATCTTTTCTCATTCGACACATGTGCATATGCCTCGCAGCCAAAGACTCAAATGTGTCTCAGAGAGGCCTTCTTTCTAGACCATGCTTCCAAAGGTGTTTTGTCAACAAGAATGGAATTAGAAGAATGGTTTATCAAGTAACATCTTGTTGCAAGCGCGCACTCAGCCCAGAACTTCTCCTCCAAGCCATCACTGCCCTATTGAACCTTTCTACAACTCCATTTTTCTGCAGAGTGTAAGGTGCAATTTTATGTCTTTTAATCCCATGATCTTTACAATACCTCTCGAAATCGTTAGAAAAAAAATTCACCGCCATTATCAGTCCTTAAACATTTTATTTTTCTTCCAGTCTGATTTTCTACAAGGTTCTTAAATTCCTTAAACCGAATGAACACTTCTAATTTACTTTTCAAAAAATAAACAAATGTTCTTCTCGAATAATCATCAATGAACGATACATAGTATCTTGACTTAGACAAAGAAGGAACATTCACTGGACCAAAAACATCAGAATGTATATAATCAAGCAAACCAGAAGATTTGTGAGGACTGGAATAAAATGAAACGCGGTGTTGTTTACCATATATACAATGTTCACAAAACTCGAATTCGAGGTTACAATCTTCAAGCCCCTCAACCAGGTTTTAATTTTTTAAGGTTTTTAAACCTTTCTCTCTAATGTGGCCTAGCCTATGATGCCAGAGTATAGTCTTTTTTGCTGGAAGTTTAACTTCCATAGAATTTACACTATCAAGAATTTCTTCCTCTTTTCCTCCATGACTAGCTTTCTGTGACTTGGTAGAGACACTATTTCTTTGCACAACATGTGCATCAAGCTTATACAAGGTACCAACACGAGCACCATAGAGCCTCTAGTCATCTTGTAGCCATTTCCAAAGAACGTGATTTGCACTCCAATATGATTTAGCATACTAACAGAAAGTAGATTTCGAGTCAGACCTGGTATATGCATTACACCATTGATTCCCTTCACTCTTCCATCAAGGAATTGAATTTTGACTCTTCCACGACCAACTATTTCCAAAGATGAATCACTTTCCAAATACACCTTTCCACCATCGTATTTTTCATACTTCATGAACCAGCCTCTATGAGATGTCATGTGGAAAGATGCTCCAAAATCAATCAGCTAGACATCATCCAATGCCTGTGTAGCCAAGGCTGCAATGAAGGCATTTGCATCACTCTTAGAAGAATCATTGTCAGAAGAATACTTATTCTTCTTCTTTTTCTCCTCTTTACAATCCTTTAAGACATGACCAGGTTGCCCACAATTCCAGCACTTCACCTTGGACTTCTTGCTAGGAGACTTTGATCTCCCCTCTGATTTCGATTTGGACTTCTTGTCCTTCTTCTTGCCTTTCTCTTTCGTTCTGCCTCTAACAGCAAGAGCCTCCTTTGCCATCTCAAAAGATTTCCTTCTCATCTCTTCTGATAATAAAGAAGCAACAACATCTTCCATCTTAAAAGTGGATGTCGTACTCCCAATAGCCATCACCAGGTGATCCCAAGAATCTGGCAAAGAACATAATAACAGCATACAGTGATCCTCTTCATCAATATTCATGCCCACAGATGTTAATTGTGCAATCAGCATGTTGAATGCGTTCAAATGATCAGCAACAGATCCTCCTTCCTACATTCTCAAAGAGTACAACTTCTGCCTCAAGAACAATTTATTCACCAAGGACTTCCCCTGATAAATAGTTGCAAGTCTTTTCCACAAGGAAGATGCAGTCTTTTCTTCATGAACATTCATAAGAATAGAGTCTGCTAAACAGAGCCTTATCAGCCCCTTTGATTTTCTATCTGCAAGGTCCCAATCCTCTTACTTCATTCTTGTAGGCTTCATTCTAGACACAACAATCCAAAGATCACAATCAACCAACAGATCTTCCATTTTAAGTTTCCACAACTCAAAATTGCTGCCATTGAATTTCTCAATTTCAATCTTTCCTGACGTGCTTGCCATCTTAACCTGTAATTCGAATTACCGAACTTCTACAAGACTCCCACTAAACATAAATTGACTCAAAAAAACCCAACGTACCCACAAGGATAACACAACTGGCCAGGCTTTGATACCACTTGTAAGGAAAGCTAAGTGCGGAAACAACTCTCCTAACATCAAAAGCTCAGGGAAGAATGCAGAGATACTTTTAAATTTTCAATTACAGTCCAATTAAGATACACTTGAAAGCAATAACAGAAACAGAGAAATAATCATACACAGATGAACACCAGATTTATGTGGGAAAACCCTTACAGGAGAAAAACCCACCACACCAAGAAAAACCCCTTTGTATTACAGTAATGAAATTACATACAAAGTATGGGCTTCACTCTCTCTGATGTCAATTTACAGCAGCATTCACAATGATCAACCTTGTACAAAATACTCAAGTTACAATCCTCTCAGAAATAAATTCATTGATCACTCATCGAACTGTTCATCCAACTATTACTACAACCATCGAACCCGACAACATCTGCAATTCCTGAGTATATCCATGATGCCCATGGTCTGTCGATCTTCCTCTTAGTAACGGCTGCAACAGTCCAACTGCTAGCGGTTCCCATTCTTCTCCCTAATTGGTCGAGGACAAACCACGTAGGATGGTCATCACTCAGTCAAAGGCGTTCAACCTGTGTCACATGTTAGTGAGACACTAACCATGTCTCCCCGATGCCATAAGACCTGACTGTCGATATCGCCAAGAGTCATCACTATTGGCAAGAGGTTACACCGAGTTTAGAAAGTTGTTGCTTAGACTTCACCTTGTCGCAAAGACCTCATACCGATGATCATCACTTGTATCGCTATTCGGCCAGACCATCATTTTTGATGAGACATCATACCAAAGTTCCAAAGTCACATAGACATTAGCATTTCCATCGGCAAGACTATCGTCATTCACCAAGAGATCACACCGAGCCTTCAAGTCATACCGAAAAGAACACTCGTCGGCAAGACTTAGGCTATCGCTGAGACGTTACTCCGAATGTTCACACCTTTCGCCGAAGACTTCATTCGCTAGGAGTTTTACCGAAGGCACCCAATAACAAACATACAGTGTCGGCAAGACTTACCGCTATCGCCAGGAGATTACACTGATGTTCATACCTATCGGCAAGAGAACCAACCGTCGGCAAGACTTCTTACCGAGGCTTCCATGTTACCCCGATGAGCATCGGTGAGACAAACATATGTCGCCAAGAGTTCATAGCGAAGCCTCCGTGTTACCCCGAAGACTCCAAGAGTAAAGCAGTCGGCGAGACTTCTCTTGTCGGTATGAGACATACCAAACGTCCAAGTCTCTCCCTGAAAACTTCTTTCGCCACAAGTCTCCCCGATCACCTTTAGACACCAACAGTCGGTAAGAGATCTCCACTCGGCAGAGAGTTACAGCGAACGCCACAAGTCACAGCGACAACACCAGTCGGCAAGACAGAAGCATTGTCTCGGTGACCTGTACAAACCACAAGGTTACTAAACTGCCAGTCGGCCAGACAATATGGATGTCACACCGACTTGGCTCTTTCAGAGGTTTCAGCCTATGGGATCGAGATACATATTTCCAACAATTACTATCTAGGGAATGATGTCATTTTATGAATACCTTTATTTGGTAGTTTAACCATGGGTGGAGAACTTATGTTCTTGATTGCTTATAACCCTTGAAAGTAGGAGATTAGTTTATTCCCTAAGGTTAGGGTATACACTTGAATAAGAGTTTATATCGTTTTCAACAAGATAGTTAGAATACATATTAGAGTAAATACGCCGTTATTATTTTTAAATGATATTATCTTATATTTTGACCAAGAGTCCATATTATTACTACAGGATTCATGGTAACCTATTCTTAAAGAAGAGGAATTTATGTCTCAGCAAACCAAAGCTATAATGCAAGGAGATTTTAAGGTGTAGAAGCATAGACTCCTCTCAAGAAAAAAACGTTCTCCATATTAGATATGAACTTATCATACATTTTAATATGTGAATATTTGGGTCATAATGAAGGAATAGATATACGAATGTCTATGTACATGCAAATGTAAGTACCTTATAAATATTATGCAAAGGATAACTTGGAAAGAACCATGAGGAAATTGGAGATTAGTCGAATGATTCTTAGTTGAATTATTAGAAGTTAAATAGCTTATTATGTAGACTTATTATTGGAAATTACTATGAACATAAGATTTTATATGATATTTAATGTCAAGAAAAACCAGATTGGTTATGGAATCCTAGAAGGATGGAGCCATACTAGATATGACAACAAAGACTCTGAAACTCAATACGAAGAAGTAATTTTCAAATCAATTTTAATTCTATATTATTATACATATAGACATATTGACAGTGCTTTAGATTGAGACCAAGTGTGTCCAATTGGTGACATGGTGTCATCAGTATTAACTAATTATGCATGAACTAGGAGAGTCATTACTCCCATGATTAAAAGGAAGAACTTGAATAAGAGGCAGTTGCCAATCCTTGATTGTTATACATATGTAACAAGGTATTCAAAAGGTTGGGTCAAACCTAATTGATTAGTTAAATCATTATTTGTGTGGCATCACTTTTGAATGAAGTCTTGTTTATGATATTTGAACCTTGGGGTCAAACCAAGGGAAGAGTTATTAACAGGTTAGTAGAGTTTCCAAGTCGAGTAAGGGGGTGGGTGAACATACAACACTGCTTTGAATAGAAAGTGGATTTATTATATATATGAAAAAATTGGCCAAAGTAAGTATAGAAGTCACTGCATATACTTTATCAATTCACTGTGCACCAAGATTGCATAGCTAGTTAGGAGTGTTATACATAGTTGGCAGGTATCCATAGTTGTATGACTAGTTATGTAGGACACAACACCATACTTAGGTAGGCATTATTAGAGGTTTCCATACCAAACTCTTTGTTGAAGGGTAGGGCCATTTTCCAGTTACGAAGATGTGTAGGGGACCGCTATGTCTATGGTTGGAGAAAAAGCGCTTGGGTGATGCTCTCCCTCTTGCAATCAATAGTCAAGACTTGTGGAACAGAAGAAGTGTGATCCAAATGAGGATGGCTTGACCTTGAACTCTTGTAAGTTATGAATCTATATATGAACATAATCATGTATCAACTGTAATATGCATTTGAAAAGATGAGTTTCATCTACCTAGAATTATGTAATGTTATTTCATTAATGCAATGAGATGAGAAAATTATTTATGTAATGTGCAATTATATTATTGAAAAAGAAAATTTTCATTTCCCTGTTTTTGGAAACTTGTGTTATTCACTTTCTGAGTTAAAACTTAGGTGAAAATTGTTGAGTGAACATTAGGTATGCTACAATCTATATATATATATATAATTAAATATCAATTGGCTTATTAGTGTAATTGCATATACAAATATATATTTATATATGTGTATATTATATCTATCATATATAAATATATTTTAATTTATATATATTATGTTATTTAATAAATATTTAAGTTAATAAATATAAATTAATATTCAGTTAAAAAATTAAATAAATAAATATATGTATATATAGATAAATAATAAAAGAATAAATAAATGTTATTATAAACATAATGCACCAGTATGTCAGAAAATTTTAATAGGGTTGTTGGTTTAAATTAAATATATATTGACATATATATGCATGTAAATCTACAATAAAACATTGACGAATAGAGGAACTAGCTTTTCTTTGAATCCTGAAACCTGCAATAAAAAAATTGAAAACATAAACCTGCAAAAAAATTGAGGATAAAAATATTAATTAGTCTTTTCTTGAATTAATGTGCAAGTTATTTGGTAAGTATAATGTAAAGCTTTGGATGAAAACTTTTGGAGTTAAAAAACCATAGGAATAGTTACCCTACAAGGGGAAATTAAATTAACTGAGGGAAATAATAGACAAATAATTATGCACAAGTATAATTTTAATTTTTTTAATAGACTTAGATTAAATATGAACCCATAGGAAAAATAATTAAGTTGAATTAAATGGGAACTAGAATCATTTTAACCTTGTAATTATTAATCCATTCATTTAACTATTTAATTATTAGCTATTAATAAATAACTTCAATGAACAATTGTTATAATTGAATTTAATGTTAACCGTATTCCATATTTCATGTTTTTATTTAATAACTTTGAGTGTTGTAAATGACCATTGAATAGGATTAGTTTATAAAGCATTATAGTTTTTTAATTATCGATAATAATTTAATAATACAATTTGTATTAAAGAATTGATTAGGAATGTAATTTTTTCCGAGCATAAACTTTTATTCTTGTTAATAGAAACCTAGTCTTATATTTTCACTAATTTAGAGAAATTACAAACAATTGCATTTTCCTTTTAAATTGACTTGTTTAGACTCCTAAACTAAATAGGTTGCTTTTGTTGTTTGGGTTTAAGAAAGAGTTATTCCTCAACCAATTTATGTAATCCTCTTTCCTCACCTTTTGTACAGTGTGGAGATGATAGAAATGTACACACATTATCATCAAGTGCACTTAGTTAATTGTTTTCATGTACCTTTTTTTTGTCATAAGATAAAAAAATTAGGTTGTGTGTTATGTTTTCTAGTATAAAAAGTGGGCATGACACTTTCTAAGATATAAGTGAATGTTAAGGCTAATAGTTGTTAGAGTTATCATGTATTAGTTTTTTGTTTGATCATGTGTCTCATGTTATTCACAAATCTAATATGGTATCAGAGCAAGGATTCAACGAACTCCTTCTCCATTTCTAAGTTTTTTTTCTCATCTAGGGTTATAGGATCGAATATCAAATTTTTAGTTTTATTTTTGCAATTTTTGGAGGTGGGACAATTTTCGAAGCACTTTGGCACAAAAAAACCTAGTCATCGTGTCCAGAGCGGCCAAAAACCTTAAGATTGACTATTGTTTTGCGAAAATCTAAGAAAAATAAAATTTGGGGCAATTTTCAGAGGGCACATTTTTCAAGGAAAAAATGTTTGTACAGTTGTATGGATCCATACGTTGTACTGTGCAGTGCCATTGATTGCAAGCTGCGAAAAAAATTGCAGGTTTAAAAATTCATGCAAATTTTTTAGACAATTTGATTTTTTAAATAAAATATATTTTTTTGGTCAAATATTTGAAACACTTTTTCTGATATGACAATAGAATATTCTTTAGAATATTTTGAAGAATATTCCCTGCTTCAGATCCAAACCCTAGAAACTGGGCGCCCATATGTCTAAGGGCCGAAAGCTTAAGCCCTTGTTTGGTTTTCTAAGGTAAATTGGGCAATTTTACAAAATCGGGTATATCTTGGGTTTACAAACTCTGTTTTTTGAAAACTTTATATCATCAGAAATTTGGTTCCTAGCTTGTTCTATATCTACATGTATTTTTTAATGATTTTTTTACCAAAAGGTTTCTACAGTCAATTGAATTCAACCCTTCTTTTCTACACTTCCAGGGCCATAACTTAGGCAAAATGATTCCACAAACATGTAGTCCATTTTTCCATAATATTCACCAACTACATAGGGATATCTCTAATGTGATTTTTTTCTTTTTTAAGCTTTTCTACTTTTTAAAGCTTTTTTGCTCTCAAAGTTGTATTCAGGTTTGGTTTGGTCCACTTTGGATGAAGTACAACCAACATTGACTCATAAATTTGAGATATTTTAGCATAGGAACAAGACATATGAGGCTTTGGGTTTGATTTTATTGTATGTTTTAGATAGTCTCTTGTTTCATTTGGAGTCTTTCAACACTCCTAGGGCTATGTGGATGAGATTCAATAATCTTTTTGGCACCATCAATGAGTATAGAGCTCTCCGGCTTGAGGAAGAATTAACATCACTTGTACCTAATTCTTACCCCTCCATTGAGGACATCTTGCAAAGGTTTAAGTCACTTAGATCTATTTTGCAAGGTTGTGGGAAGAATAAAACTGACAAAGAATGTATTTTCCTAATTTTGTCTAAGCTTCAAGGATCATTTCAGGTCTTTTCTTCTACTTTCTACTCTACTATGGATGTGTTGGATGATGCATTTACCATGCCTAATTTTTAGCTTTTCTATGA